>VUQK01021625.1:59184-80036 GCA_015106715.1 Bujurquina vittata | reverse complement strand
TGGTGGGGGGGCATCTTTTCCCCTTCATCTCACTCATTCTCTGAAGATTTTTTTTCCCCTCTTCTGGGTACATGGCTTTAGAGAAAATTCCCTTGATATCTTTGGCCTTCTCTTGACTGCTCAAGTTCTACTTTCCCATGCTGTGTTTTTGTGTGTGAGGCTTCTGTTGCCTGCAAGTTTGGTCTTGTGTAGTTTTATGTGTACTGCTATATGTTCATTACTGAAAACTGCCACCAGCAAAATGTTGCTAATTCATACCTTACCTACTCTAGCTGCCAGAAAGAAACCTGTCATATAAGCTGATTTCACACATGAACTCACTCCATGTTTGGAGAGTCAGGGCAATGCATTGTCTATACACACAGACTGTATATAAAAATGTATATAGCGCCATGGTTCTGAAAAATGAAGCCAATGAGGAAGTGTTTTAAATCTGCTTTATTTCTAATAGCCAGCAGGGGGCAACTCTGTTTTCAAAAGAATAACCATGGTACAGAAACATATGGGAAAACAACCCTCAGCTCGCTTCATTTGTCATCTCCCTTTTCCTAAAGACATTTTGGGCTCAGCTGTTGATGTCATGTTGGCTGTGTCTATCGCTGATACAATTTGTAAATGCACAGCAGAAGATATTCCATTTTTATATGAATGGAGCCCGTCTGTACTGAAGGAGTGTCAGTATAGAAGACTTTGACAAAACAAATCAAGTTCAGCGTGGGCAAAGGGCTGAGACTTGTTCAGCTTTTGCAGCACCTCCAATATCATTGTGTAAAAGGTCGTAGTGTCTAGTCGCACACCTGCAGGTGCAAATTCCTGGTGGATTGCCAACTGAGCATTATACATATTTGTGCTGTGTTTTGATGATGTCCAGGGCATTATTCTACGCTTTCTGACTTTGAATTTTTACTTTCTTACCTTAAACCACATGATTGTGAACATGTTATATGTTGGATAAATGTCTCATATGTTTCCAAATGTATGCTGAAGGGCAGGTATTGCTGTTGCTTTAATTAATAGTTGACTCTTCTGGGTATGATTTTTTTTTTTTTTTAAAGCAATTGCTTTAATGTGACTTGAACTATTCCTTCACAAAAATCCTTGTCCAGCAGTGAGGGAGGAGCTGTGATGCCAGTGTAGAAATTTACAAAACTGATCCTGAAAGGGTTTCCCAGTAAACAAAGTGTTTCAACACAAATGATTTGCATGCTGTCTTCACAAGGCTTCAGGTAGCTTCTAAATCTGTCTCAAATGAGCTTCTATGCTGAGATACACCTGTTTAGTGTTGGTCTCCACTAGAGTAGCTTTGTGGGATTGACAACTTAAAAAGATCCTCAATTATTTTATGCTGTCTTATGCACTCATTTTAACTTCTGTCTGAAACGAGCTGTTCAGGCTCCCTCACCCTCACTTTAAACATTATCTCTTTTAATTGGTTGCCCCGCGCAAACAGCAAGTCAGTGGGTGGAGCTTCAGTGCTCACAGCCAAAGCTATATGCCTGAGATGACCATATTAGAGAGATCTGCTCTCAGTGACATCATAAAGAGCCAAGCAAGGGAAGAAATGGTCTGAAAGCCTGGGCTTTTGGCTCACAAGGATCACTCTTGTATACACTGACCTCATTCGTTGAAACTTTGGCCAAGGTTATTATGAGCATCCACCACTGTAATGGAGTATATGACACAAAATTTAAAAAAAAAAAAAAAAGTTTGTATTTAATATTTAAACTTTCAGATTTTACTTTAAGTTTATTTTCACTGTATGTTCCCTTTTTGATTCAGTACACTTTCTGGAAATTAAGGAAAGTCTAAAATCTGCATTAATGGTTAATATCAAACTCAAACTATGTATACTTCAATGCATAGTGGTTGATACTTAGTACAGATTACATACTCAGTACTACAGCCAGCTTCTCTCTACCTCAGTGCAAAGCTCTGTAACATTAAACAGGAAGCGGTAATCCTGAGTCAGAATAGAGGGAGCATGTGTCAGTGAGTCAGCTAGTTGAGTGTCCAGCCTGTTTACATGTTGACAGCACATGACACTGACAGTATCTCCCCTCCGTCACAGCAGCGGCCTCATGCACACACAGGCTATAGGCTGTATCAATGGGCCGATTGTTGAGTTCGTAGGGAAACCACTGGGCTGCGGTCATGAGTTATAGGGTGATGAGAAGATGACTCTTGCATGCTCTGGTTCAGTTTAAGCAGAACATGCACTTTAGTGGTCATGGGAATTATCACATTACTGGTACCTTGGTCAAATGGTTTGTCAGGTAATGGAAGAGAACATGTTAAAGGTAGCTGCCCCCCACCCCCCACAATAAGGTGTTTCCTGTGACTAAGGCAATGTCACTTGTTTAATTGTACTGAAAAAGCTAATGTTGGGGGTTCAGAAACATTTTTTAGTTTGTTTTCAACAACCAGAGCCACAGTTTCATCTTTAAGTTTACCATGGCAGGAAAACCTATCATTGACAACTTGTCTGGCAATTAATAAGTCTTGCGGACATTCTTGTCCTCTCTGGATCAACTGTAATAACTTTGATGCATTGAGTTTTCATGTAGCGTAGCCATCAGGGCAAAAATTATGTAGTTATGTAGTTTAATCATTGGAGTAGAATTGTTAATTATTCCAGTACATCACCAAAGACCTTTTAAACTGGCTTGCTTGTAGCTGTACTTAGCATGTATTCTATTCAGTTTCACCCTGAACCCTGACTTGTGCAGTGATCTATGTAACCTACAGCATTTTAATTAGGGGTGTGATACTATACTGGTTTTGATAGTAAACCTAATATTCAACAAATATTGATATGATATTGAACATTTGTGCTGTTTATAAAAAAATAAATAGAAATCTTTTATAGAGTTGTACATGCAGATTGTCGTTCCACTTCCTTACACTGGTGGTTCACTTGGCATATTTTTTTTTTTTGGCCACAATATGCACAATGTGTAGTAAAACCTAATAAACCTTAATTAAAAGGGATAATGTCATTTTTAGCTTACTGGTGAATACATTTTCTTCTTACATTTTTATTTCTGCGTCAAATGTTTTAGGACCCTTAAACAGCAGCTGTTCTTTTTCTTTAATGGAAATATTGTTGTTTGTCTGTGTGCCTACAGATGGATCCCTCCCTAAAGAGCCAAAAGGAGATGTATCGAGCCAGATAGCAGGTAAAACATAACATTTACACTCGACCTGAAACGCACTGTTTTGCAGGTGTTTTTCTTCTTGCCAGGTCTGTTTTATACTTGTATATGTGCATGTGGTGCAAGAGAAGATTTATGCCATTTTTACAGATGTACTGCATAAAAATTGTTCTGTAGACATGTTTGCTTAAGTAAAACTCATAATCCTGCAAAAGTAATAGTACAAAGGTTTTAGCGTACTTGAAATGCATTCTTGTTGGAACCACTGTTCCACCATCGTAAGTTAATAATAGATTTAATAGATGGTAAATAAGTAAAATAAGTGTTATGGAGTATAAAGTATAATATTTGCACCCGAAATATAGTGGAGTAGCAGTATAAGATACAAATATTTTAATAGAAGTGCATTAAAATTGTACTTCTTGAGTACTAGAGTACATACACTTAGGAACAGTTGTGAAATTTAACTCTCCGTGCTCTTGTCCAATGGTGTTGGATGTTGTAGGGTTCACAGTGCTCTAGTCTAATGGCATCAATAGAAGACTGTTCGATCCTTTGCCCCCACAATATTAATACAGGTCATTGTCATCCCAAATCCCATATCGCCTCAGTTTTCCTTTCTTCCCCGTCTCCGCCCCTCCATCCCTTCCAGCTCCTAACACACATACAGGATGTGAGTAGCTTCCCATGTGTGGCTCTTCTCTCTATAGCTACAACAGGCTATTAGCGATGAGTAGAGATGGACACTTATGCTGTCTGCCCCATGATTTATTCACGCTAACTGCCATTCACTCAGAATCACTCACCCTAAATGACCTTTTCTTTGTGTCCTTTCCTATCAGTTGTACTTAATCTTCCCTTCTTTTTTTTGATCCTCACAATGTTGCTAAAGCCTTAAAAGTAGGCAATGATAGTTATTTTCCTCATATCAGAGTTAATATGTGCTGAAGTGGTCTGTTTGATATTTAAGGTTACTTCCCTGTGCTTCAGAGAAGTTTTACTGTTTCATAGTTTCTAAAAGGTGTGCTCAAATGACTCTAGTCTAAGAGTATTAACATTATTGACTTTGTAAAGTAAAAAAACAAAAAGAAACAAAAGGCAAACTCAAATTCTAGATACAAGAAGGGGCAGTGTGTTGGCAGGTTGCTCCAAAGCCCCAGGGTCTTTATAGAGACAGCTTCAGTGCCCGCAGGAAAAGGCAATGAAAACAACATGAATGCAGTGACATCAGAAAAAGATTTGGCTTTAGTGTGACTGTTTGGCCTTTCTGCATGGTGCTCTTCTTAAGCATCCTGCTGCTTAACAGTTATCACTTCCTGGTTTAGAAGAGGTGGTGGTGTGCAATGGGATTATGTCTGTCCATCTGTTGGCCTCCTTAGCCACTGGTCTGACTGGGTGGCTGGAAAGTGGGTTGCCAGTGAGGGGGAGGGTGGAGAGAGTGCTGTTAGGTAATGTTAAAGCTTTCAAACCTGGGACTTCTATCGCTCTCACTCTCTCTCTCACTCTCTCTCAGCCTGCCCTTGTCTGTGTCAGTCCAGAGGTGTCCGGTGTAATCTGCTGCAGTGCTTGTTGAAATGATTTTGTATAAATCTTCAGTAATCAGCTGCATTCTGCAGTCTAAAAGCATCGCCTCAAGATGGCGTGTTCGAGCAGAGAGGAATAGCTGAAGCAGGGAAAAAAATGTTGCAGGAGTGTCTGACATGCAGGAGTTATCTATAGATCAGCCACTCCTATCAGTAACTCAGTAATCAACGTGTAGAAGGAAAATTTGTTTATTTTTCAGTCTCACTATTATAGCAGTGTGAAGACTTGGGGGGGGGGTGTCTTAGTGTTGCACACAGTCTTATTTATTTTTCCTGTCTCGTCACGGTTTGTCAGGATAGGATCAGGTGGCATTAAAAGACCCGAACGACTGAACGCTTGGCACCAGTAACAAGCCTCCTTTTCTTAGTTGCTCTCTCTCTCTGTCTCGTTCTTTTATCACTGCTTCCTCCACCCTCCCTTTCCCTACTCCCCTGCTGTGTTTGGGTCGCTGGGGTAACCCTGGACTGTTTCTCGCTCGGTTAGCCTACCCTGCTATTAGAGGTCTGGATGGATGGAGAGAACAGAACGAGGCGGGGGTAAAGGAAAGATGGTGTGCGATATGTCTCGGTCTTCCAGGCCAAAACTCAGATTTGGGGACGCAAAGAGGAAAATGGGGGAAGGACACGGAGAATCTGAACGGACTGGAAACAAACACCCCGGGCTGTGCTGTTCAGTCACTTATGCTGTCAACTCCGTGTTTTTAGATAATTGATCATTTGCATCGATGGCAATTGATTTTTTATTTGTATTTTATAATGAAAATGCTATACAAAGAAACTTGAGTAAAAGCTTAATATTTTACCAGTGTAAGGATGATATAGAGAAAAATAGTGACACTGTTGCATTATTGTACTGATGCATATTTTTGAAAGGGTAAATTTCATAGACTGATACAAAATTTGCTCAAATGGCACCTAAATATAACTATATCATTCAATGACTAGATGAAACAATAGGTTGTTATTACATGCTCTTCCTTATAAACTGTTTTCTCACTTGTTTGTATGTACAGCCAGTGCCAACTGTCCCCACAGTAAGGTCATTGTTATAGTGGCATAGCTGTGTCCCATCACAGCAACCAGTGAGATTAGGGCTTCTTGCTTCAATGTTTGTTGAATGAGGTAGGCTGTGCAGCAGCCAATCAGAGCTGCTTTATTAGGACTGATACAGTAGGTGGGACAGGAGCTATTTGTTAAGTAGTCAGTAGTAAAGCAGACTCATGCCACTTCAATCAGGACCACATATATTGTTCTTTGACCCCTCACAGAACAGGAATCCCTGATAAACTATATGACACTGTAGGAAGAGCTAGGTTGGAGGTGGGTTGTTAAGCAGCTTGCAGATGTGGAGAAATAGCAGCTTAAGTAGTCCATCAGCCCCTCGTCACACAGGCCTAGAGACTGGTTGGTGACTGCCTGGCTGAAACCGGTTCGTGGGGATAAAGCAAGTGGTTGCTAGCGGTCACTTGAAATTGATTAGAGATGTTCCTGGTGACTAATTTCTTAATTGACTAAATAAGGAACATTTTTTTGATTGACTAGTTTAAAACACTCAAATATCAAGTTAAATTTGAGGACTGTTTAATGGACAATGTCAAAAGCTATCTAAACAAAGGCTGTGGAAACCATTAACCACATTCTTCAGTAATTAATCATATTTTAAATGCTGCTTAACTGTGTGAAGCCCTGCATCGTCCATTATGAACATTCTACGTTTTATTCCAGACAGACAATGGAGAAGAAAAAAAACACTTAAACTGATGTTTAATATGTTACTACAAAAGATGTTCACATATTATTAAAATTTGATAAATTAAGATCCAAAAGACTAATAAACTTCAGCCGAAAAGTGTGGTGCACTGTGCACATTGTCCTACAATGAATGAAACCCATCTCAATAAAAGGTCAAATCTAAAATGATAAAACAATACATGCATTTTGTTCTGCTTATCCGGGGCCAGATCGTGGGGGCAGCAGAGAAGCCCATATTTCCCCAGCCACGTTCTCCAGCTCATCCAGGTGAACACCAGGGCTTTCCCAGGACAGCCAAGAGACATAATCTCTTCAGCATGTCCTCAGTCTACCCCGGGGCCTCTTCCTGGTAAGACGTGCTTAGAACACCTCACCCAGGTGACCACCTCTACTGGCACCTTTCAGTGTGGAGGCAGAGCGACTCTACTCTGAGCCCCTCCAAAATGACTGAACTCCTCATCTTGTCTCTAAGGGACAATCATCACTTTAAAGGTAATATGTGATGTGGGGGAAAGAAGCTTGGGAAGCTTAACATTCACCAAGGCTTAGCAGTTTAGGATTTATCTAAGATGACTGTCTGGAAGATTATAGTCTTAAATATATTTAATTTTGATATTATAGTACAGCTTTTTCTTCATAGGAAAGGAAATGCCTTAAAATTAAAGTATGTTAATGCATACTTCAGTGAAATCAATTTTATGTGTAGAAATGAAATTAAATCCATCAAGAGTGCAGTATTCATGAATAAAATAAGCGTGCATTAAAATCAAACTGCTCTGTCTGGCATCTTTCTTTTGTTTCCTGATGTCACAGAGACACTGCTGTCTTCTCCTTTATCCCCAAGGAATTCCTGCCAGTCCCACACATCCCTCAGCAGGGAATTTATGGCGCGCTGTGAATGTGGGAAGTCCACAGCTATGCAGGGATTCACACTCGTGTGCGAATCTGGTTTCTCTTGACCCATAACAGCTGGTTTAGAAGTGATGGCTCCCAGTCAGCTGCTGGATAGCCATTAGGCGATTGTGCCTGTATGTAACTGGCCTTTAATCTCATGGGAGGATGCTGTGAGCGCTTCCTCCTCCTCTCAGCTGACTATACCACCCGTCCCATCTGTTAGTGTGCACACAGCTGTTGCATTCTGTCTTCATATTCAACTCAGAAACACACACACACACACACACTAACCCCTCCCTGAGGTATTTGTCACAGCCTCTCTGGGGATGTCTTGTTGTTGTTGTGGTGTTTACTAAACTGAGCCTAATGCCCACTCAGAGGCCACTACAAATCTCAGGTCTCTGAGGTGTGTGCCAAGTGTTTATATATTGTAACACATGCACAACACGGTTACAGTTCTGGCCGGGAACGATGAACTGACTGTTCTGGTAGTTTTGCCAAAGGATGATGGACATTCCTGGCATTTCCGCTCTCATCCCCCTGCCCTTTCTCACCCATGGGTGTAGCTCTATCAGTGATGATTTTGTTTCACCAACTTCATACAACGCAGGCAACACAGGAAATATCGGGCTTCATGGTGCTTTGGAAAAGTTCATTAAGGTGTAATTTTATTTATTTATTTTTTGGTCTTATGAGATACATAAGCTTCTTCCATTTCAACTATTGACAGTAAATTCTTCATTTAGTTATTGGCATTGGACACCAGAATTCCTGAATGTAGACATCATCCACAAGGTAATAACCTCCTCATTTGTAGCTACTGGTTTATTGATGATAAATAAGGGGAATGAAATTTGTTTCTCACAGTTTGACATTGAATTAGAAAGGTTAAAATTACTACTGGCTATGTACTTCTATCTGTCATGGCATTATGAATGGATCATAAAGTTTTTTGGTATGCTGTGACTCTTATAGCAAGTATTTCCTTGAATTCAGTATCCCAACATGACTCATTCAAATCGTTGGTTGTGACATAAATTTGCCACAACTTTTAATAATTCTTGTAGTTTGTATGCTAAAAAGATTAATTAATTCATTATAATTTTCATTGGCTCCTGCTGAAGGTGGTGTTAAAATTTAATTACTATTAAAATAGTACATATATAATATGTATTGTAGGCATATTATAATATATTATAGGTCCCTAGAATTCAGTCACTTTTGTTTAACGCATTGAAATGTAGCAATGACTTACTTTAAAGGCAGAAGTGCTTTTTAGATGCTATAGAATTCTAATTTAAAGCTTTCTTTACACTTAAGCTGCCTTTGGTTTATTATAGTTTCACTGCTGTGCTATTTATTACAGAGGAAAACAAGCGCAGACATGGGTTGTCTTTGCCAAAGTGAAGTTACTCAACTGTACTATTAAATTGAGTAAGTTTGGTAAGTTGGGACTTAACAAAGCCATGAAATCCCTAAATTAGATGTTTTATCACAATTGTGGAGGAACTGTTACGTATGATATTCCTACGTAACAGAAATCCAGATTTTTTTCATATTAGCAGAATTATGAAAGAATAAGTGAGTTGACAAGTTAATGACTTTCTGATAGTCGGACAGTGTTGAACCACCACCAGTGTTCAGGGCTTTCATTGTATGCATGCTTGGCAGTGATTCCAGCATACTTATGCACAGTGCACTTTGCATCTTGTTTTTGCTATGCTCTGCGGAGCTTTGTACGCGCACATGTACATGTTGTAGCTGTGTCAGAAGTATGTGAAACAGCTGGCAAACATCTGTCCATCACTGGACGATTCTTTGATCCTTATCATTTTTCTGCTGCTTTCTCATCAAGGTGAACCTAGCTACGGTCATCCTCTTTCATGTGTAACCCAACCTTTCAACCAGTCGGCATTCTATCTTGGCGTACCATCACCACCATAAGAGTTAAGTGCTGCTGACTCTTATTAGGAGGGGCCATAACTCCAATTTGATACCGTTAACGCTAATGCTGAGTGGCCCCAGTAGAGCAACAGCAAGGATGAAAACATTGTCTCTCTTTTTAAAGGTAAAAATAAAAATCTGCACTCTAAAGGGGTATCCACACAGGAGGACCAAGGATCAGTGAGCGCTAAGGAAATTCAGTGACTACCTCGCAGTGGCAGCTAAAATAGCAGTTAGCGATGGTAAGTGGGTAGGTACAGTTATTTCTGTCATGCACGGCTGTGTGGCAGGCGGAATGAGGACCTCACAACGGGACACCAGAGACGGACGTGTAAATGAACAACCAACATTTATTGCGGGAACACGGGAACAAAAGCGAACGCAGGCGTCGGGAACAGGAACACACAGCAGGAGGGAAATAATGACGACGTCACGACAAGAACAAAGTGAACACACGGACAGTATATACACAGCAGGTAACAAGGGGGTGAGGAACACCTGGAAGGGAGACACAGGAAGGCAAACAAAACACACTGCACCAGGGACACTACACTACCAAAATAAGACAGGAAGTAGCCACATAGGAACTCGGGGAGAAAAACACAGGGAATGCAACCAAAACAGACTACAAGAACATAAAACACTGGGCCACCGGCCCAGGACCATGACAATTTCAGCTTTGAGGCGATTGAAGCCTTGAAGCAACTGAAGCAACTGTCAGTGCGAGCGAAGGGAAAAACACTCTACTAACATATGGCAATCTGGTAAATACATTAGAGTTAGCTACGAGAGCTGCGAAGCGGTGCACAATCGGATGATCCGTTTGTATGTGGGTGGAGCTCAAGCATTTCCCCTACAACCTCAGTTCTCACTTCCTGTGCTAAGCAGCTTCTCCTCATTCATAAATGCAGTGCAGGCATATTATAATTGCTGCCCCTCCTGCACACTGAGGATTACCTTCATTAACCTGCCTTTCCAGAAGACTGGCAGATTAGCAGCTCACAGTGATGCTATTTATCCACAGAGTACGCTTGTGCAGAGTCCAAGTGTCTGCACTGGTAGCCCAGTTTCTGCTTGGAAAGGTTTGCTTCAGCTTTCCATATGGATGCGTAGACATCACCAAAAATGGGTGGTTTTGGTTGTCTGCAGGATTGGAATATCTCCCCTCAGGAATCTCAGGATTAGCTTCAGCTGCGGCAGCGCTGCCCACAGCGGACTGGGATCCCTTCAGCACATCGACCAGTCAGTCTATGATTAGATGATGCTGGTAGCGGACTGCATTTCTCCATCAGCAAGCGAAGCCAAATCCACAGCAATTTATGGAGGTTTTACAATTTAGAGAAGAATTTTCAAGCATGGCCTGCTGGACAGCCAATCACAAGTGGCAATATGCCTATACTGCTTCTTCCCTCATCCAGTTGACAGGTACAGTGCTACCTGTCTGGTGCATAAGAAGAGGGGGAGGAAAATATAGATCTACTCTGCAGTCATCACCATCGTTTCCTTTGTCTACCCTTCCTCCTCATCCCTCATTTAATCCAATGAAAACAGAATTTAGCTCACTTTCACTTTTTTATGGTGCCTTTTTAAATAAAAAGCAGCTATCTCTTTACCTCCTCCTTGAGTCTAGCTATTTGTCATTTTCTCTTTTGCTCATCCTTTTGCATTCTTTTCCCTCAGTCTTCCTCACTTTCCCTCCCTCTTTCTCTGCCATCCACTTCATTCCTTCTTACTGTCACACACAGACTTTTTTTCCCCCCTCAGCCCAGTAATGACACAATGATGAGTCTCATTAGCTTACAATTTTCCGAGTTCCCCCTAGTTAGTTTTGTTCGTCATTTACCCAGAAACCCTTCTTCTCCAGTCTGTTTCTGTGCGGGTGTGGGTGTGACCTGGCCACTCTATATTTAGCTGCTGTGCCACTTTCTCTGTTCCCAGAGCACTGCAGAGTGCTGGGAAGTGATGGGGGGATGTGTCTTTAAACTTACCTTTCACTTTGTGTGTGTGTGTGTGTGTGTGTGTGTGAGAGAGAGAGAGATTAAAAATTTGATCACAAATACTGCTAATGAATAATGGGCTGTATAGACACACAAATGTACATAAGCACAGGCAAATTCTGGAAACAAGAGAGTGGTTAGTTTGTGTTTTGGTCAGTGTATGTGTGAAACCTTAATCCAGCGACTGTTAAACTTTGCCATACAGTAGGAAATTCACACAACTACAAGGCACTCACTGCACTCTCTGTATAAACACAAACAGACACAGCGGTTTTCTGTTTGTCATCTTGTCAACATTAGGGTTTTCATTGACCTTTGATTATCCTCCTGCTCAGTGGCAGCCAGCCAATCAGACAGCAGGTTTGCAGGCAACATCAAAGATTGTCTTTGGTTCAGAAGATGAATCACTCTGCGGTGAAAACATGCTGACTTATCTGTCTGTGCGCATATGCTGCAGTTCACCTCGATAAGCACGCTCCTTTAGCGTTTAGCTTGGCATCACTGCTGTAAATGAGTGGCATTCATAAACACGCTCCTGCTAAGCTGTGAGGTAATGTTTAGGGAGCAGCAATGTAGGCAGCTGCTGTAAAAGCAGCTTTAATGTAATTTAATGGCCATATTGTCAGATGACGACCACATCATTTGAATCTCTGTACCATGGCAGATGTGAATTCATATAATTAATGGATAATCTTTTTTTTTTTACTATTAATATATTTTTTAGAACTGGTGCAGAAAATTAAGAGTATTTATCCCAGTTTTTCTAAAACCCAAACAAGAGTCTAAAATTTAAGCTTTTTCAACTAAGACAAAGAAACGATGTAAATCCTCACATTATACAAATTCTTGTAGTGTTTGCATTACTGGGACCTCTGTGGCTCCTCAGTTCCTCCATTTGAAACAAGCAGTTTTCACTCCCATCCCCGTGACTTTAAGCCATCTTTCTTCTGATGGGCTGCCACTTGTAAACAGAAAGTTTGAAGAGTAGGTAGGTGGGCTTGCATTGTACAGAGCTAATACTAGGGCAAAAACACCATCTGAAGGTCATATGCGGTTAGTATTTAAAACTTTAGCTGTTTTAATATGAAAGTCCACTGTTGGAACCGTGCATCTGCGACAGAAGAGAATAGGTCAAGTTTTACCCATATTGATGGCACACTATTTCTGTTCCATTATGCTTGATTTATCTTAATTTTTTTCTTAAAGCGTTAAAGCTACAGCTGCAGACACAGCAGCAAGTGTGGTGCAACCATCCATTAATTTTCATAACAAGTCGTGGAGAGAGGTGGGGGTAAGCCTACCCCAGCTGTCAAAGGGCGAGGCAGGGTATACCCTGGATAGGTCATCAGTGTGTCACAGAATAACTACTACTGACTGACTGAATGCAGCTTTTTGTGTTGGTTGGACAAAATAATCTGTGGCAATGACTTTTTGAGTTTTCTGAAGAAAACTAGTTATGTGGTCAGAAAAAAAACTGAAATACAGTGATCAATAAATAATCCTTAGATTGAACCCAATTTCGCTCCCTCAGCTTTGTCCCTCTCTAGAGAGTTGATCTGGCCCATGTGTGGCTCCCAGAAATAGAGCCAGAGCAAGCTCTCTGTCTGCACTCCCCTCCTCTCATGCTTCATCTATAAAGAGCTACAAGCTCATTCTCTACAGGAGCGCAGTTGGAAATGTAGTTGATCATACTAATTTGTTTTTTGTGGCACCCTGAGGGAGGGAAGGAGACAAATGAGAGGAGAGAAGAATAGTAAAAATAGAGACAAGTCCTGATTCTCATCCATCTCCTCCGGTGGCGGGAATGAATTAGCATCTCATTAGCATACAGTCGTAAATACGAGCGCATGCAAAGAGCAGAGACTGGAATACACTTTCAAATACACTTCAGTGCCCGAGAGGGGTGCGTGCCTGAGCATTTGTATGATGATAATGGCAAAGGCATGACAGAGAGGGTACTCCTCCCCTTTACAGTATGTTACGTAATTTACAGTAAGAAATTGTGTGTCTTACCACTTTACCCCTACACTATAAGACAAATAAAGTAGAAGATAGAAAGATGAATTGCAGTGTTTTTCCTTTCCAGCTCTCTGATCCAGATCTGTGAATAGATTTAATTGCACATGTTAGACAGTGTGTGACATGTATTGTAGGATTGTACCTCAGATGAAAATCACGTATTGAAGGTGCTTGAGAGAAGGGCTCTTGAGCATAATTTGTAGTACAGTTTGTAGTAGTGCGTTGAATTCCCTCTGCAGTGGGCAGCGTTATTGTTTGCATTTGTCCTGCCATCACGAGTGAAGCCGAGCTGTTCATGTTGGATTTGGAGTCCAGGAAGGAGAGAAGACACAAAATTGTCACAGCTATGAAAACAAGACCAATGGCATATGTCTACACTGGCAGAATAATACTTATCGCATAGAATAATTGACACGCCAAATCCAGTTACTACATTATGTTTCACAGAAGTAGTACTGTGAAAGTCTTAAGCCACCCCTTATTTTTTATATTTTCCCTTCCAAGAAGCCAAACTTTGCTCTGATTTCAAGTTGTCTTGAGCAGGAATTCTCTAGACTTTCTGAAAGGCTTTCAATGTTTAAAATGTGCTTTTTCACTCATTTCCAGTCCAGTCTTTCTTCTTGGCCATTTTCAGTGGACTGCTTTTTAATGTTTGTTTGTTAAGCCACTTAAGACTCATCTATCAACAACGTCAAGAACAAAAAAGGCACCTAAATCAAGGGATGAACCAGTGTTTTCTAGAGATAATGGACAACGTAGCAAAGAACCCATTTGTATCTTAAGGCCTTTTTGTTACCAGCAGCCTGTTGCAAAAACACACAATTTGTTTGAATTTCTTAAGCCAATCTATGAAAAATATCAAATATAACAGTTTGACAGCTTTAAAATTGTATTTTTGCACCAGCAAGATGATTTCCCAAAGAGCTGAAGACTGTAGAGATATGTCAAGTTATCTGTAAAACACGGAGGAGGCTCTGTGATGTTTGGGGCTGAATTTCAGATCAGATCAGATTTTGATCCACCATGTTATAACATCTGGAAATCATCTGGGGGGGAAACATTATGCCACTGCCAATGCAGTAAAAACATACTTGGATACTTACTTGGCTCTCCAGAGCCCAGACCTCAACATTATTGAAGCAGTGTGGGATAATCTTGACAGAAGAAAAGGCAGGTAACATCCAAAGAAGAGCTTTGAATGCCCTTCAAGAAGCCTAGAGAACTCTTTCTGAAGACTACTTAAAGAAATTACACGAGGGCTTGAGTTGATGCCACGTTGAAGAATGAAGTTGGTCATAGCAAATACTGACCTACAAAGCTCATTAGAATCATACAAACTCAGTTTTTTCCTTATATTGTGTAATTGCATGCATGCTTGCACATGTTTCAATAAATCTCTGCACCTGTCTGCAGTTTTCTTAGCAAAATCTAAAGAAATGAGGGGTGGCTCAAGACTTTAGTGCAGTAGTACTGTACTATCCTTGTGCTCATCAACATGCTGTGTTTACACTGTGCATTACTGCCAAACACCTAACTACCATCATACTGTGTAGTTACATTTCTGGGAAGGTCCATAAAGGCATAGATGTAAACTATTATATACGCTGAAGGTTTAGCACGGTAAAATAAATCAAGTATTGCTCTGACGCCCAGGCTGACAATAAAAAGGAGGCAAAAGTCAGTGAGACACAAAATGTCAAGGAGAGAAAAAGACACACATGGGTAATAATGTCTGGGCCATCAGTCACAAAAACTAGACCTCTGCTCTGCCGGAAGGACAAAATTGGGTGTGCGTGAAGGCTGAGTTTAATCACTTTAGGGATTTCTGTGTATACGTATAGGAGTTGCTTGAAAAGGTTTGCAGTTATCGACTGTCCTCTTCCAGCTGTTCCATCTCTTCCAGCTGGGTGTCTCTTGTTTGACACCTTCACACCCATGAGGTTCAGCGTGACATTTACACCACGTCCTGGTGACAGTTTTTTAGCCCACATTATTGCTGTGAGGTTTTTCTCCAGTCACTTCTCATTATTTATTCTAGACAAACCAGTATGCAAAACACATCAGTCGTTATGGACTGCGCCAGAGGATTTTTCCCATAAGATCTGCAGCATTGGAGAGCGTGCGATGGAGAGTGTTTATGCATTCATAAGGCAACCGAAGGGTCAGCCACTATTGTGATTCATCAGTGAATGCAATCGGGCACTATTTATTTATAGGAAAATGTCACTGATTGGGAGACTTGAGAGAAGGCAAGCAGAGAAGTGGGTGAAGTAACTTTATTTGTGTTCATGTTTTGTAGCTGACAGCTCGTTGGCCTTCGGTAATGGAACCATTTAGAAAATCATCATGTTTCCTCAGATAGAGCAGGGAAATTAGGGAAGCCGCGATGCTTTCTAAATTGGTTGCCGACAGTCGATTGCAGTTGCCCAGGATTTATGTGTTGCAGAAACTGAAGCACTTACTGTATTAAAACACAGAGTTGTATTAGGCTAATAAGGAGGTTCACATTGTTACTTATCTAGCAGAATTCTACCTTCTAGCATGTTTGCTTTATAGCTTTATAGAAAACTGTTTGTCTCTTGCCTGCTTGTTCAACATTTTGCAGTCATGTTTCCCAGAAGGTCAGTCGTAATGATATTGTATCCCTGACCGCCCCTAAAACCACCATGAGGTTGACATTTATTGATGTTTGATAGACCGCTGTGCAATTACGGTGCAGACATTTTATAGTCCTGCAAGGTGAATAAAATGTTGTCAATTTGGCAATCCCCAGACTTCATCTGTTATAGTCATCTGAGATGCACTGCAGTATAGACCACGGTGACTGCGATTGGTCTGCTTGGTAGCAATATCGCATGTTAACCTGCAGGCTAATCTAAAGCAACATCCATCCATTCGTCCATTGAGGCTTTTCTTATTTGTGTAAATTAATAAATTTGTCTGATTGAATGATTTATAGTTCTTCTAAAAGGAACTTTGGAAAAATAGGATCGATGTCCTTCTAGAAGCCAGTGTCACCACTTGGTAGCCATTCGAGCCTCTCACAGCTGCTAGCATGTCTGTAGACTGTCAGTGTTGGTACTTTTGGCCACTCCCTTATCCAGGCCTGGGAGTACTATGAGTACTCTAGCTTGTGAAACCCCACCTCCTGGTCTTAAACTGAGGCTTTTTCCACATGATTAATCCTCATAGTGCGAGCTTTTTCTCCTCTCAACATTTAGTAGATGTAAAAATTCACCAGCCATTCACTTTGTGAGAATCCTTTCTAATACCTGCTGTATTTTATGCTGTTACTCTAGCTAAAAGTGGTAAAAGGTGCCCCATTTCACCTCTGTTACAGTAAGAGTTTTAGCAGCTCTGTGTCTGACCTCACAGCCTCGCCATCACTGTTTCTCCAACCACTGTGTGTGTGTGAGCATGAATCTTACAAACTTTTTTCCTTCTTATCCAAACAATCCAAAATGGGACTGATTACCCTGAGTTTAAAAGCTGCAGATCACCAGATTACAACTGGACAAAATCTGCTGTGTCCCAAATAATCTGCAAAGGGGGAGAAAAAGCTTTAGCGTATCAAATGCAAAAGAAAAGGAAGAAATGGGGGGGGGGGTTCTTTCTTTCATTGAAACACTGTTCTTTGTTTCCTCATCCCTTTCTCTCTTTACAGGTTTTAGGAGAAATGAGGAGATGAGAGCGATGGAGGTGCTTCCCATCCTCAAAGAGAAAGTTGCCTTTCTGTCAGGTAAGATTGTGTGTCTCACACACACACAGACAGACCCACAGATTTGCTACACATTAAACTGTCAATATTCTACTCTTCTGGACCTTCTGTTCCTCACACAAACACGCACATACGCAGTGTGTACATAATAAGTTGTGGACTGTAAAAACTTCTGGGGTCAGCCTGAGGCCCAGACACTTGGCTCTTGACCTCTCTTTAAGCACATTCATGCACACAGATGTTCATTGTATGACCAGCATCAGCAGGACAGTTAGCATAGAGAGCTGCAGCTGCCCGTGTCTTTTCCTCCATCCAAGGAAACCTCAACCATGTCCGACACACGCACGGACTTGAGTGGTGCCAGAGAAAACTCACAGGAGGCTGAGCTGGAGATATGGACTGCCAAGAATATCCAGCAGGATTATTTGCACAACACACAAAAACATTTTTTGTCGTGTGTGTGTCTCTCTGTATATATTACTGTCACATGTGTCTGTATGCATGCAAATGCCAGCACTGAGATCTCCAAAGAACCAAATGTGAGATGTGCATTAATCAGTGTGTGCGTTGTGCACTAGCAGAGAAGGTCACAGTTAGAAACACAATGACTCTGAAAAACACCGAGATTGAGTGAAGGAGACCAAGGGCAGTGTTGCCATGGTGATGACTTACTGTCAGCTTCCCATAGTATTCACTGGCGGAATAATTGGCTTTGAAATGAAGGTAGAGGAGGGGCTGCTGGTGAAAAGGAGGGTAAATGAACTAAGCCTATTATCCCCAATTTGGCCCCTTAATAAATCGGCCATGTTCGCCCTCTCTCGTTTGCCTGTTGCCACGTGAGCGTTTGATATTCTCCTCTGAGCGGCAGGGTCAAGCCTACAGGCGCACAGCAACCCGACTGAACTCACTAATTTGTGGGCTGAGCAGAGACAGCCTGTGTTTATGAGTTGCCACGTGAGTGAAGCAGCCTTCTTCTTTTGCAAGTGGTCAGAAACTAGAAGCAGAATATTATTACTGCAGCAAATATGACTATATCCTGTAGATGGTAAGAGTTTCCCAAAAACCCTTTGAAATATCAAAATAATTTTCAAAAGATTGGATTCAGGCTAGAAAGCTCTCGAATGCAGAAATACTGTAAACAAACACTGCATAAAATGAGCAAAATTCCCACACTATGTGCAAATAAAAAGGATAGTTTCTTCAAAAAATATATGCATTTGGTTTATTTTTTTTGGTTTTTTTTTTACTCTTGGCTCTGTGTGATGTCTGTGGTAAGGTCGTCTCGGACACATAGTGATGGCTGTGAGAATAGACTGTACATAAATGATGACTGAAGCCACCTTGCCGTCACCTGTTGGTTTGTGAGGTCCTGTTGTCACTGTGATTATAAGGTAGAAATGGAAGCTGCAAGCCTGACTGCTCATCACTGCCTTTGAAACCTGTGAGCTGGGCTCTGCTTTAGTCCTTCGCTGCTGTCTGTGCCGGTGCTTGCAAGGAGCCGATGTTGCGTTAGCAGTATAATTCAGTCCTGGACACTTGACCACCGTGCTCCTTTTTGTTCACTAAAAATAAGTGTTATTCACTCCTCATAAGTTGTGAAGCACTCCACCACTTTCCTCCCTCCCTGCACATGAACTGAAATCAGCTGATTGTAGCCAAATGTGCTACAGTCTATCTGATCGCAAAGTAAAGCATACTCTGCTTTCTCTTTCTTGCTGACCGTAATAGTGACAGTCTTTTACAAAACAAACCTTTATTTAATAAGGCTTGAAATTAGCTCCTGAGAGTCAGGGACCATTTCTGTACAAAAAGACTGGCATGTGGAGTCAACGACAGGCGTCAACCACGATGCGTGTTTAAGGCATTCACTTTTCAGACCCAGAGGCTGTCTGTTTTTATATAGTTCCAGTTTTTTTTATATAGTTACAGTTCCACCCAGCTTGTGTTCAAACCTTATGTTTTAGGAGGAAGTTGGCTTGACGTGAGGGGAAGGGAGCTAAAAGGGCTTGTTTTAGACAGTGGATGTACTGAGGACCTGCACCTCAGACCCCGTTCTAATATAAATAAGTCCTCTTTTAGCCCATCATCTAGGATCATAATCCTGTTAAAATGTGCTTTTATTTATGAGCAAAAAAAGGGGGGGAAACTAACTTCTTATCATCACAGCTACTTTGTGTTTGGTGCTAATTAGTAGATGTTTGCACACCAAAATGTATTACTACAGTGAAGAAATGGAAAATGTTGCACATTCTAACACAGCAGCTAACATGACTGTTTTGCTTCAAGCGCTTCTGTGCCTTGGTGCGGCCTCACACAGCCTGTAGCATGGCCATGAGCCTGTTGTAAGCAGATACACTTAATTTTTCACAGTTCAGCTGATAAAACACTTTAGATCTTTTCTTGTATTTTATAATAATTGGAAGATGAATTTCTGTGAATTATTCTCTGTCTCCTCTTTGTTTATTAGAAAAACCTTTCTAAAATGTTCTGTGCTGTCTGTTTATTATTCTGAGCGTTTGGTTCAGCGGGCGCAACCTCACATTTATCAAGCCTGTCACTCATTTATTGGATTAGCTGACTGGCTACAATGATGGATCTTTGCAGGTTTAGTGGTATCATTTGTACCACTAAACCTGCAAAAATCTGAGTGCCACAAATGGGCTTTTTCTTATAACGTGTGTGTGTGTGTGTGTGTGTGTGTGTGTGTGTGTGTGCATCACCTCAGGTGGCAGAGACAGACGTGGCGGTCCCGTGCTAACATTTCCATCACGCAGCAACCACGACAGAATACGAACAGACGACCTGAGGAGACTGATCGCCTACCTCGCTGGCATCCCCAGGTTACTCATTTATTGAATATGATCAGTTGTGTGTTTGTGAGTGTGAAGCAGTGCCTCAAAATGACATGAACTCCCACAGCAAGTGCTCAAAGCTCTATAAGCAAACACGTGAGGTAAGCATGTGATGGGAATAGAGAGCGTAATAATTCAAGAGCAGTTATCTTGCTGCAGCTTCTCGGCTGCCAGAAATCAATTCTAGAGATATGGTGAGATGCTGAGGCAGAGAGGAAAAGCCTGGAGCTAACAGAGGGGACATGGAACAGAAAAAGAAATGAGGGGTGGGGGGTTTAAACAGGGAGCGAAAGTGAGAGGGAGAATGAGATGCTGAGATGGGCAGGGGAGGGAGGATTAAAACTGACAGAGATGGAGAGCGCATGTGTGAGGAGGTGTGTAAGGGAGGGAGCAAGCGAGCGTGTGTGAAAGCAAAACAAAGTGTCGCAGTAGCCGAGGCAGTGCAGCAGCAGTTACTGTAGGCAAGCAGCTCCTCACCTCCCAGGTAAAACATCTCTCATCTGTCTCCTTCTCCTTCCGTCCTTCTTTCGATTCATCCTTTCCATCTCCACTCGGCTTCATCACATTCTGCACGTGTGATTTATTTATTTATTTATTTATTTTTTAAATTAGACTGCAGGTTGAACTGTGGGCTTTGAAAACCTCGCTATCATCATGTCACATATTGCGTATCTTAACTTTGGGGGGTTTTGGCGTTCTGTTTTTAGGAAAGGAAACATCTGCACATTACTGCGCTGTAGTGGCAAGCTGTTCCATGGTGAGAGGGAGGGAGAGAGGGCTGGGAAAGGATAGAGGTATTTAGAGATGCAGTGGTGGAACGATTTTAAAGTGATGTGTGTAATGACAGTAAAAAAAAAAAAAAAACAGAAAAAGAAAAATTTGTATTTTGGAGAAGGTTAAAAAAAAAAAAAAAGAAAAAAAAGAAATCTGAAGTTGGGGAT
>VUQK01021625.1:43585-53881 GCA_015106715.1 Bujurquina vittata | reverse complement strand
AAAGAAGAAAAAGAAAAGCTAAAAAAGAAAAACAAAAAAACACAAAAAGAGGAACTGGGCACTGAAGGGGAGAGGTAAAAAAAAAAAAAAAGAGCTCGACGTTACCATATTTGGGAAAAGGATGCAAGGAATTGTTTAGCAACAGCTAACTTGATTGAGAAGGTGCATCTCTAGACTGTATGTGAATGTCATACAAACACTGCTAAGGTATACTTCTTTGAGAGGCTGTTAGTACATTTAACTGTACATCAAGCCAGATAATTGCATTAAAGTCCTCTAAAAGTTGCCGTTCAGCAGAGGCTAGTTTGTCTGAAAACTACATCCATAAAACAAATCTGAGTTTGTCAGCCTTCATCAGCCTTGGCATTAAAGCAAACATCAACTCCATTTCCAGGTTGCTCCAGCGCATTCAGAGCAGCGAGTCTTTCTCCAACCGTAACGGCAGCAGCAGCGGCAGCGGTGGCAGCAGTAGTAGCGGCAGCGGTGTGTGCAACGTGGACACCCAAGGCCTGGTGCCGCGCATCACCCAGCTGCTGGACAAGCTGCACTCCACCCGGCAGCTTCTCCATCAGGCATGGCACGTCCGCAAGCTCCAGCTGGATCAGTGCTTCCAGCTCCGCCTGTTTGAACAGGATGCAGAGAAGGTTGGTGGTCAGTTCTCTGTGAGCAGTGATGTAGTGGTAATCTAAAACCAAAGCTGGAGTTCACTGTAGGGCACACAACTGCCAATATATATAAAAAATTTAATCACACACACAGAAAAGCATCGACTGATGCAGTTTATGAAGACCTCATGAACTGAAATTGCTTTCATTTTAGCCCTCGGGAGGTAAAATCTAAACAGGTTTGCCCTCCTCCACTTAGAGGTAGGAAGATGGAGGCTAGCTCATGCAGGTACACTGCCACCTCCTCTGGCTGCCACCCAGACAGCTCAGGCGATGACAGCTGCGGCACAAAATGAAAAGAGACAGGGAGAGAAATCCACAGATCCATGTTGGAGTGAGTGGAATAAAATAGCAGGTTGCAGCAACACAGAGCGAGCTGCAGTCTTGGATACACTGCAGTAGTAGGAGCTTGTTGCTAGGACACCATAGGCCACAAGTTGTTATCTAAGAGAGCCAGAGAGGATGCTCTTAACAGAGGCAGTCCATTTCTCTGTATGCTGGCCTGGATAGATGACAACTATGTGAACACTGTAGCAGTGAACAAACACTCAGGTTTGCCCACACAGCTCAGTCCCAACTGTTTGTACCTGTGGTTGCAATGAGCTGCAAAAGTTACTAATGAATCCGAACATTGTGTACCTGTCTTTTTATTTTTTTCTGTTTTGTGTGTTTGTGTGTTGTCGTGCCTCAGATGTTTGACTGGATCATGCACAACAAGGGTTTGTTCCTGGCAGGCTACACAGAGATTGGCAACAACCACCCCCATGCTGTAGAGCTGCAAACCCAGCACAGCCACTTCGCTATGAACTGCATGGTAAGGCGCACACTGATTCGCAGCAGGAGATGCTGCTTTTCTTCCCCCTTGGACTCGAGTCTGTGCCCTGTACTATATAATAATATAGTTATTGCACTTAGTGTCAAGCTCTACTGCTGGGTTTGAGTGTTTGTTTAGAGCAGCCTGTGCTTCTGTGCACTTGCACATTTTTCTCGTGTTAGGAGCAACGCAACCAGGTATTAAGTAATCCTATTCTCTATCCACAGTCGGCCTTACATAACCGTTATGAAACTGCTGAGACGAGGAATCAATCTAGCCACTAGAGTTTCTGCTCACACATGAGAAAAAAAATGGCAGCAGACCAATTGCCTTCGCCTCTCTGTCCTCTTTTTTTTTTTTGCCTAAGCCCTCAGTTTACCATTTTCTCAAACCTATCTGCATGTTAACGGGGTGCCGTATCAACCCTCTTTACCCATCCAAGTCTGCACATTTCAGAACAAGTCATAATGCTGTTCAAGTAATGGTACAAAAGTTTTAGCTTCAGAATAATCTTAAAGTGCCTGAAGTTCACAATGAAGTTCTGCCTCATTGTGCAAAACGGCCCATTCTCAGAATTATATACTGATTGAAACCTACATTATTTTATCGGTTCATACTTATTAAGTCATTCATGTGTCTATCCCTTTAACTACTTGTACCACTCCATGGCCCCCTCTGGACATGCCCCAGGCCTCAATGTTTGTTACCAGGAAACGGCTAATCAGAAGCATATTTGAAAATATTCAGCAGTCTCTCACCGTTCTTCTGCATCATCCTGTACAGAACGTGTATGTCAACATCAACCGGATCATGTCCGTGGGGAACCGGCTGCTGGAGTCCGGTCACTACGCCTCCCAGCAGATTAAGCAGATCTCAGGTCAGTTGGAGCAGGAGTGGAAGGCGTTTGCCGCTGCATTGGATGAACGGAGCACGCTGTTGGAGATGTCGGCCGGCTTCCATCAGAAATGTGACCAGGTGAGTGTGTCATTTGGTAAATGTGCTTGTTGATTAAACAGTGAAATACTGGCTCTGTATGACAAGATGTTTATTTAAGACAGAATGTTTTGGATTGATAATGAAACATTTTGATTGACTGAATCTCTGTTGTGCCTTACATGAATTAATTGTTGGAGCCCTTAATGTTGTTTTACCTCTCATTTACTTTGAGAATAATGAAAGTAATCTGAGATATGAAAGACTCAGGCTCCAATTGTTTTCTTTACAAATTAATGGAGGCAATAGTATAAAAGAATAGATGTTGTACTTTCAATTTTGTAATGATGTGAAGCTCAAACCTCCCTATTTGCAGCTATTATGCTAAGGTAATCTAAGCAGCTGCTTGCTCTTACTTCATATTTATGTTGAATTCAGTGGGATCAGAATTTTCCAAAACTTGTGTTGATGGGCTGTTGAGGTAGCTGAACTGTTAACCTTTTGTAATGAATGCAAATGAACATATATGTGCATACTTTCTGGTTTGTAAAATACCCATTTGGGTTAATTAAATGAAGACTTGCATATGCATCCATTAGCATAAATTTACATAAACACATTCCAAATGTAAGTAAAGTGTTTGTCTGCTGGTGTTTCTGCCTGCACTCATTAGCCAGGCCACTATGGAATGATTCATGGCCTTGAAAAGAACACAAGCATAATCCCAACCAGGGAACATGGGTGGTGCGACTTTTCCGACCTGGAATATTGCCGTCATTAGACCAGTCTTTCATGTTTGTGAGCTGAAATAGAAACAGGCATTTTGTTCCCAGAGGTTTTTCCCCTTCACACATACACAGAAGCTTGTTTTAAGTCCCTGTTCTATTCATGTATGAGATTCCAATTATTATGTGAAAGGTGTTTAAAAGGCAGTCATTAGATGGAGATCATGTCAACTTTGTGATATTTCTCAGAGGTTAGTCTTAATGGTGGTTTTGTTTTCAATCACTCCCACAGGAGGGTACAGAAAGTTTCTAGGATGTCACCACAGGCCAGTGAACACCACATTCAGCTATAGATTATTCCTCTGAAAAAGTCTCTTGATCATAAGATAATTTCTGCATGTTTACACCCAGTGATTGTCTAAAAGAAAAAGCTCTCCAGGCCAATTCTTTTTATGCTCGGCTGAATCTTATGGGAAGAGTGCGCAGATGTAGCAACCACCACATCCTCATGTGAAATATGCTTCTCCCCTTGCAGTACATGAGTAATGTGGACACCTGGTGTAAGGCATGTGGCGAGGTGGATTTGCCTTCTGAGCTACAAGACCTTGAAGACGCTATCCACCATCACCAAGGCCTGTACGAGCACATCACTGCTGCTTACTCTGAGGTAAATTCACACATCTGCAGAAATGTGAGGAAAATGTGCAAACGGATGAAGTTATCTGCTGTTCGAAGTGTCGGATTTGGCAGCAGTGAAAGTAAACTGTTGTGGTTTAAGGAAACTCTGCTCATTGCCACCTCCATATTTTCAGTCCTTGGGAAATTATCACTTTTTATGCTGCCTTGTTGCAGCCCCATGTTTAATCTGAGTATTTATCACTGTAACAGTATATGATAAAAATAAAGAAAATAAATGTTTTAACTGATGATAAATGTCCCCTTCCCTCTCACAAGTTCTGACAAATTAATTTTGATCCTTTTTAAAAATGTAAAATCATGTAGAGACAAGATTAAATTTCTCCAGTGGCTGTTCGAAAAATTAAAGGTATTTATCAGTGACATTTATCTTGTTGTAATTAAAGTCAAGTGCAAAACATTTTTCTATCCTCAGGTGAGTCAAGATGGCAAAGCTCTGTTGGACAAGCTGCAGCGACCTTTGACCCCAGGAAGTGCTGATTCATTGACGGCAACTGCGAACTACTCAAAGGCGGTGCACCACGTCCTGGACATCATCCACGAGGTGTTGCATCACCAGAGACAGCTGGAAAACATCTGGCAGCACCGTAAAGTGCGGCTGCACCAGCGTCTGCAGCTCTGTGTATTTCAGCAGGACGTCCAGCAGGTACACACACATTTACTGTTCGTGGTGTTTATTTTATACTCGTGCACACATTTGTTCGAGCACGCCGTAATTCCGAGACCAAACTTAATTGCCAGGGTTAAACATTAATTTGAAAATGGCAGGCTAGCTTTATGGGTAGAAGAATACAACACTTAATAGAGGGTTTGATTGCAACCGCAGGCATGTTTCCTATCGATATGTCCTTGAGTAATTTGCTGGAGCGTTGCATGCTCACTCCTCACATGTTGCTGTGGATAGGAGCACTGGATGAATGCCTGATATATAAAGGCTCTCTGCAAAATCAAAGCTTGCATACCATAATCAAATGGTCCAGCATGACAATACTGCTGCACCCTGTCCAAAAATCATACGCATTCCTCAGTGTGTTGACATGGCAACTATTGCTATGGCAACTGAATTGGGTCATATGGCCATGCAGATGCTGTTCATCCTGTGAAGGACAAAGTGCAGGAGGGGAGTGTGTAAAGAAATGCTCAGTGCTGCAGCTCCTATTAATGGTGCTAATGGTTATTTCTGCCATTCCTTTGATCAAAATTGTATGTAAGAGCATCTACACTCGTGGCACTACCGTCACCTCAGTGCGCCCCCTTGTGGTTTGCATGTTTCACAGGGTTGGTCTCACTTATTGTGGTCTTTGCACAGGTTTTGGACTGGATAGAAAACCATGGCGAGGCCTTCCTCAGCAAACATACAGGGGTGGGAAAGTCTCTCCACAGAGCCCGAGCGCTGCAGAAACGCCATGAAGACTTCGAGGAAGTGGCACAGGTAGCTCCGTTTCTGTCACTCTTGTCAGTGCATCACCACATTGCAAGTGATTTTATTTTTGTATTTTGTTGAAATGGTGTCTGTATGCAGTCTTTTCCACTGTAATGAGATTATTAACGAAATACCTTTAGGAGTGACATTGGCAGTGGCTTGTAGTGGCTAGGGCTCCAAATGTCTGCTAAATAGGTAAAACCTATTTGAGTTGATTTTAAATTTGCTAATTTAACAAATATAAGCTTTTAAAAACAGATGTTCTAGCTTTTGTTTAAAATTCCCTTCATTTCCAGGTTTTCTTGTTTGTTATTGTTTTTATTAGTTTCAGTATTAGTCTAATTCTTAGTATATTCTATTATAATAGAGGTCTTTCTCAGGGCCAGGATTTAATAAATTCACGTTTTGTGAAGCCTCTACAGCCTAAATGCACTGAAAAGTTTGATTTAAGTCCAAAATTTTTACTTTTATTTCAGTTATCCAAAATGTTTTTACTATATTTTAGCACTTTAGATTTGTTTTAATTAACAACTATAACCTTGCAAGCTAAATCAATTCTCAGTAGGTTTTTGCACTTTCACATGTGTAGCTTGTAGACATCGCTGTTCCACATACTTGTACACAGTCTTGCTGTGTCCCTGAGTGTGTGCGGCTGTTTGTGCTTGAAATTGCTTTTAATACCAGCTTACCCCATCTTATCTGGTATTGGTTGACACTGTGTAATCCTACTTTTTGCTTGCATATATTCATGTGACACCTTCAGTTACTGTGTGTATATTTTTTACAGCAAGCATGTAAAATGGAACACACTGTTAGTATTTTTCACGTTGATTAGCTGATCTGGTAAAATACTACTCGGGCATAAACACATCAGTACACAGGCATTGGTAATTTAAATGGGGGTACTTTTGATAATGCCATATTTTGATATTGCATTTATTACAATAAAAAAATCCTTTATCCAGCACTGACTCTATGTACACTAGTGCAGAAGACTCCATCCAGCTTATTCGCTTCAGCCAGCAAAAGATCATCAACCTTTTGACATCCCACCCTAATGTAGCCATTTGTTTCTGTTTGTGTTGTTTCTGTATCTTTCTCTTCATGTCACCTTCACCCACTCTGTTTCCTTCTACAGCCTATTTCTGTGTAGCTCTGCTATCACTGATTTAATCAGTATACACGTCTTCAGCATATCCTGTTTTTCATTTTTATCTCTGCTGTCGCAGTGTCTCTCTCTCTGCCCAGCTTTCAAATACGTTTTGCTCGGTTCACATTGCCTTCTTAAGCTAATCTAGCCCCTTCTCCATCTCCGGCCTCGGTGTAGAATACTTACACCAATGCAGACAAGCTGCTGGAGGCGGCCGAGCAGCTGGCCCAGACAGGAGAGTGCGACCCAGAGGAGATCTACCAGGCCGCCCACCAGCTCGAAGACAGGATCCAAGACTTTGTTCGCCGCGTGGAGCAGCGCAAAGTCCTGCTGGACATGTCTGTCGCCTTCCACACGCACGTCAAAGAGGTGGGCAGGGAGGATGACGTAATGTTGAAGTGGATGGTGGGCTGCATACTCGTGTGGTTGAGAGCTTTCACAGGGCTCTCTGAGCAAGAGGAAAATAATTACCAGATGAAATGTTTATATTTTGTGTTTAATGGATTTAGTCACAGAGCAATTATCATTGTTCAAACTGAGGGTGAGTCTGAGAACAGTTGGAGGTAGAGTTGGTGAGAGGCCTGTGCTATCCTGTCTAAATTTTCCTAATCGGCAGTTGTAAGTTCAGAAACGGTGACAAATGTATGTTGGTGACAAAAAACCCTATGTATGACAGTTACCAGAAACCTCTATTTTGGTATTTGAATGAATAAAGTCTCTGAAAAATCTGACCCTTTAGTTCCCATATCCCTTCTTGTAGTTGTGGACATGGCTGGAGGAGCTCCAGAAGGAGCTGCTGGATGACGTTTACGCCGAGTCTGTGGAGGCCGTCCAAGATTTGATCAAGCGCTTTGGCCAGCAGCAGCAGACCACACTGCAGGTCACTGTCAACGTCATCAAGGAGGGAGAGGACCTCATCCAGCAGCTCAGGTAGAGATGGATGTGTTGACTTAAACTGAAACTAAAGCAAAGCATCAAAGCTCAAATGAGATTTTATTTTAAAATGAAGATTTTCTAATTCAAAACAAGTAGAATTCAACAAATCCTTAAGATCGGTTCAGCTACTAGTAACAGATAATAGTGCACATGTTCTGCCCACGTATATGCAGGGATATTAAAATGTGGCAAGGCATAAAAAAAATAAGTAAAAATTTTATGTCTCCTTACGTAATAGTTCTCTTCCTGTCTTTCTTTCACTTGTAGTTTTGGCAGGGTAATTTAACCAAGGATGAGTTTGGAATTCAAATTTGTGGAGAAAGCTCAAAATATGCAATATGTGTCATTTTGAAGACGTTAATGCGTGAAAAATGACAAAGGCAAAGAGGAGGTGTTGGAGAGGTGGATCCAGTTGACCCTCATTATTCAGCTTTATTTTTATGCAGAGGACGTTCCAGTACCACTGCTTCTTCCTCCCCTTTTTTCTCTTGTGTTTTTTTTTCCTCCTTTCTCTCAATTGCTTGCTCTCCATGGTGTATTGGCTCCACAGTGAAGTCTTACATAAGACTGCTTTTAAAAACGAGTGTCTAATGGTGTGACACTCTCCCCAGGAGTCAGCTGTAACTCCACACACCTTCTGCTTATGTGTGCGCACGGGACCTGTACTGTACGTGTGCACACGTGCGGGTAATGAATGCGAGTGCGGGGGTGCATCTGTCACAGCGATTAATCAACGTGAAGTTGATCAGAGCCCACCTGACCTCTGCTGTTTTTGCTTACTCATATTTAGCCTCATAAATTTGGTGTTTGTATGTTCGTGCATCATGCGTGTATCTGAGACATTGATGAATCAGAATCTGTGTGAGCTGCTTAATTTTCTCACTTAAAAAAAAATCTGTTACATTACCCCGTTGCCCACACTGTATGTAAGAGCTAGAGCCTTTTTAGTTGGCATTTTTAATTTTCTTAAAATTTGACTGATTGGCATCTGGTTGAGATCATGCTCTGCCTAACACCCCGTGACAGCTAGAAGAGGCTGCGATGGGGCCCACAGTTGCTATTAATTTTTATTTATTATTTTATTTACCTCTTGGAATGAATACAACAGGGTTTTTTCTGATTCTAAAATAAAGAATGATTTATACAAAAATATTGAAAAAGGGGCACCAAAAATAATTAGTCAAGTTAAAGTGGACTTATGCATCACTATTTTCTGCTAATGCAATACAATGGTGGGTGCTCATATTAAACATGGCCACAGATTTAAATAATGAGGTCGCTTTTTGTGTTCAACTAATCCCTGTGAGCCAAAAGCTTCGGGCTGGTGGACAGTTTTTTTTTCTACTCTTAACTGTGTGATCGGAGTGAGAACGGAGATCCCAAATATGGTCGTCTTGCAAACATAACCCTGGCGCCTAAGTCTCGCTCATGAGTTGTTGAAGCCTTCTGTTTAGGTGGAGCAGCCACTTAAACAGAAGATAACCACATAAAAGGACAACTGCTTGTTTCAAACAGTGGTTGAACTGAGATGCTTCACCAAAGCCTTATATAAGACACAAAATGATTATATTGAATTGTGAATAATGTAAAACTACTGCAGGAATGAAAATGTGGTGCTGGAAATTGGCATCGTGGGTGCCCCTTTAAATAAATGAATAGAATAGAATAGAATAGAATAGAATAGAATGCCAGTCATGCTTTTAGTGGTTTGCAGGCTGTGCTGTGGCAGTTTTTAGAGCAGTTATATCTGGCTGGCATCCTTTTATAGCTCTTCTGCTTTTTAGTTTTTACGGGCATCATTGCATCACATGTTTAATGCCTTAATTGCAATTGTGTTCCAGGGACTCCGCCATCTCCAGCAACAAGACGCCCCACAACAGCTCCATCAACCACATCGAGAGCGTCCTCCAGCAGCTGGATGAAGCACAGGCACAAATGGAGGAGCTCTTCCAGGAGAGGAAGATCAAACTGGAGCTCTTCCTGCAGCTCCGCATCTTTGAGAGGGATGCCATTGATGTGAGTCCTCATAGGTGGAATGCTGTTTTTAGACTATGGGTTTGGGTCCACAGTTCAGCTTCACTCACTGCACTTTTAGCTGTAAATGGTTGAACTGGTGCTGATCAGTGTCGCTTTTCTTGTATAAGCTAATCTATTTAAAGAAAGGTGGAGTTTAGGGCATCAAACACTGTCGAGAAGGGTGGAGGAGAAACTAAACTGGCTGTCGGTGACAACCCAGTTATCTACCATAATAATATGAATGTTTTAATGGGCATATCTACAGTAAACAGCAGAGACCTGGTAAGGAATGCAGAAGTACTAGAAAACAGTTTTTGTAACTAAGCAACAATAATCCCTCGAAAGATGAGCTCTGAAAATGAGGTCATGGGGGCTTCAAGTACAAATACAGTTGCATGTGGACACAGACTAACAGCCTGTGTTTTTGTTTACTGTGTACACGGTCCAAAAAGATGCACTAAATAGAATTTGGACTTTATGATATTGTAAGGATAATGCATGCAATTTGTATCAAAAACATCTACCCACACAGCATTGTGCTTTAGTGCAGTATTCTCACAGACTTGTGACTCACCTATAATAATCTATACTATGCTTACTTTAAATGAAATCTCTTCCCTCCACAGATCATCTCTGACCTGGAGTCATGGAACGAGGAGCTGACCGGTCAGATGAATGATTTTGACACGGAGGACCTGACGCTGGCTGAGCAGAGACTGCAGCACCACGCTGACAAGGCCTTGACCATGAACAACCTCACCTTTGATGTGATCCACCAGGGGCAGGAGCTGCTGCAGTATGTCAATGAAGTCCAGGCCTCCGGTAAGTCAGCTCCTCATTTATTTTCTTAAATTTTATATATATATATATATATATATATATATATATATATATATAAAATATGAGTGATTAAAAATATAAATGTGTAAATGTGTGTG
>VUQK01021625.1:2220-26758 GCA_015106715.1 Bujurquina vittata | reverse complement strand
TTTGCTCCTCTCTGTCCCACTTTATGTTTTCTGCTTTTTTTTTTTTTTTTTTTTTTTTTTTTTATTCTGTTGTGCATTGTAGGATTTCCTGAAACACTCTAAAAAGGCTGGGCTCGAGTCTCTGGATTTGGAAGTAAGATTACCCACCCACCCCACCTCCTTAAATAAAAAAAAAATAAAAAATTATGCCAGACTTTTTCAGCACACACATCAATCTTGTTCATTTCTGACTCATGCAGAAAGCGGTGGAGGTCATGTGCATTGTGCCAAAAAGGTGTAACGACATGATGAATGTCGGCCGGCTTCAAGGATTTGATGTAAGAATTTTTTTTTATTCTTGTGTTACACAAAGTAATGCCACATTTTCCTTAAAGCATGTGTCTCTTTGCCTCCAGGGGAAGATTGTAGCTCAGGGCCGCCTTTTGCTGCAGGACACGTTCATGGTGTCTGACCCAGACAGCAGTCTGCTCGGCCGGATGAGAGAGAGGAGAGTCTTCCTGTTTGAGCAGCTTGTCATCTTCAGTGAGCCCCTGGACAAAAATAAAGGGTTCTCTCTGCCAGGCTTCCTCTACAAGAACAGCATCAAGGTAATGATTCAAGGGGGAGGGAAGGATGTACACTTGTTAATTTCATCCAAAAGCTTTGATACTGAGATCCCTCATCTTCTCTGACTGGCTGTTATTTGTCAAACCGCTTTTAATTTTTTTACGCCAAATGATTGAGAGATTTTATTTTATTTCACAAACTTTTTTTGCTGTCTGTAGTGAACCTTTAGGCCATTGTGAATACTTGAGAAAAATGAGGAAATTGAAATCCCTATTTTCTTGTACCTTTCTGCACTCCAGGTAAGCTGTTTGGGTTTGGAGGAGAACGTGGAAGGTGATCCCTGTAAGTTCATTCTCACTTCTCGGTCGCCCAACGGCTCCGTGGATTCCTTCGTGCTTCACTCCTCCCATCCGGGGGTGCGTGAGGTCTGGACCCTTCAGATCAGCCAAATACTTGAGAGCCAACGCAACTTCCTCAATGGTAGGTTACTAAACATACACATGTACACAGAGAGGTATTATAAAAACGGTTCTGTACATGGTCAACCTACGTTTTTTGCACCTTATCACAGCTCTGACCTCACCTATAGAATATCAGAGGAACCACGTAGGGGCAAGCAGTGGGCCGTGTGTGCCTGGAATTGGAGCTCCAGGTGGGGGCAGCAGTGGCTCTAGTGCAGCCCCTGGAGGAGGAGGAGTAAGCTCCCAGAGTGGCTCCATCCCACCAGGACCCCAGGGTGGCTCTCGTCGGCCATCCAGGATCCCCCAACCTTCCCGTCTGCCCCAACCCCTACGTCACCACCCCGGGGCTGACCCAGATGGCTCCACTAAGATGTCAGGTATGAAACATCTGTCTCTCTTTGTGAAATTTGTTTTCTATGACCAAATAAAAGATGTGACTGAAGTTTGAGTTTTACTCGCTTGTGATCCAGGTTTGTCCCCTCGTCCTGTCCCTCCTCCTCTGCTCCCTACGGGGGGCAGCCCACAGGGCAAGCGCCCTATCCACACTACAGAGGACCAAGCATATACCCCCATCCCACGCGCTACTGTTGGGCCTCTGCCCTCCACACCCACTTCTAAACCACGGCCAGGAGCTGTGTCTCCCATGGCCTCCCCCATGGCCACTCCCGCCTTTGGCAAGGATCCTCTCCCCCCTCCTCCTCCCAGCCCAGGCCAAAACCAAAAGTCTGGATCTGGATTCTGGAGCTCAATGCCGGGCTCTCCAGCCAGCCGGCCTGGCTCATTCACCTTTCCGGGAGAGGCGGGAGACACTCCGATCCGTCAAAGCTCAAATCAGGTCCAAACTGGCTCTGGGAGCCAAACCCACAGACACTCCACGCACAGCAAGGAGGCCGACCGCATGAGTACGTGCTCATCGGCCAGCGAGCAGTCCATCCAGTCCACACAGAGTAACGGGGTAAGACCACCACCTGCTGCCCAGTGCTGATCCAACTAACACAGAGGCAGAGGGGAGCCTGGTCTGTCCTGTCTGCCTGTTGTCTCCTATCCTGCTGCCAGCACTACTAATCTGTCCCTTACTACACATCTCTGACAACCTTCACTGCTCTTCAGCATCATCCTTTCTCGCTTTAGACAATTTCTGAAGACAATCTCTAGAAACGCCTTCAACTCTGGCGTTTTCAGGCTCAAAATCTTTCTAGTGGACCTCGCTCACCTCTTCACTGATTATCTTTTAAGGCTGTCTCTAGATTCTTAGCGCTAACAAAGCTTATACTAACACCTGACTTCTTCTTGGCCGTCTTCATGGTGTGTTACTTAACTGTACTTTTTACTGCAACTAACTTCTGACGTTTGTGGTTCACCTGCAAACGTACTCAGAGATCCTCTCATTCAGCCTAACGTTTCTCCTCTCATCTTTGCATTGAGATGCAGAGCAAAGACGCCTTTCTTCATCCGGTTAGCCTGTCCAAGAAGAACATAATGAATCCCTGTTTTGTCTTTCTTCCACTTGAATGTGTGTTTAAAAGCTCGTTCCCAACTGACTGTTTCCAATGTTCAGCCTCTTCTTCTTTTACCTTATTGCTTACTTTTCTCTCTTTTATCTCATTAATGTGGCACACTCTAGAGATGTCATCCCAGAGTTTTAGATTTGAAAAAATGACCATATATATATATGTGTGTGTGTAATTGCATTGATCCAAATGAATTTGCTCTTACCATTTTCCCCTCTGTGGTGCAGAGTGAAAGTAGCAGCAGCAGTAGCGTATCCACCATGTTGGTGACCCAGGACTACACGGCTGTGAAGGAGGATGAGATCAGCGTCATTCAGGGTGAAGTGGTCCAAATCTTGGCCAGCAACCAGCAAAACATGTTTCTGGTATTCAGAGCAGCTACCGAGCAGGGTCCCGCCGCTGAGGGCTGGATCCCCGGATTTGTGTTGGGACACACCTCGGCCATTGTCCCGGACTGCCCCGAGGGATCCATCAAGTAAGAACAAGATGGAGTGCAAGGGTCCTTTTTATGTAGTTACATATTTAAGTACATTTACTTGCAAGTATTGTAAGGAAAATGTGAATTTGTGCCAATTTTATAAATGATAAACTGAGTGAATCTGTTCCAGCTGAAACATTCCGGGTGCCGAGATTAAAATGATTTCTTTTATTTTGAAATTCCTGCGGTTGAGATTGTTATCTGCCTTTTTATCAAGACACGTACCTTAGTGGTAGGGGTTGGCCATATCATATTGTTCACAATAATCCCGGCAAAAAAATGTTGCCCGGGAAAATAAATTATATCATGATATGCTAATTTCATGGCGTAATTACGTCACCCCACCACGCAGCGGATTTTGCTCACATGGGTCATGCAGTGTTACCAACTTTGTGACGTTGTTGCTAGATTTAGTGGCTTTTCAGACATTTTAATAGCAGAGCTGTGAGCATTAATTTATTTGAGAAGCAGTATTATTTAAACATGCCAATAGTTTATTTTTGAGCAATTTCTCATGTACATCTACAACTGAATTAAAAAAGTGTTCGTGTGACTCAGAAGTGCCTTTTTGTTTATATCTTTTGGGAAGAAAAAATATATATATCGGATATCGCCATTCAGCTAAAAAATATTGTGATATTATTTTTGGTCCATATCGCCCACCCCTACTTAGTGGTGGCATTTTCATTCTTCTAGTAGGAAGTCTTCATCTTGGCACACGTCCCTGCGTATTCGGAAGAAGTCTGAGAAAAAGGAGAAGGAGGCAAAGAAAGAGACCAAGCTGGAAAATGGTTACAGGAAGTCCAGAGATGGCCTGGCCAATAAAGTTTCTGTAAAGGTGAGTTTCACTTCAAGACTCTATAGTTGTGCGTATAGGTGACGGACTTTTCCCCGTTTGATTTGTGTTTGTCTTTCTTTCCAGCTTCTAAATCCAAACTACATCTATGATGGTGAGTTTTAACTTTGGCCTTTTTCACACATCTACTCCGGACCGTGTCTAGACTTGTTATCCCACCATTGTTCCAAGTTTTCTTTTGTCATGATAGCGCTCAGCAGGAGCTTCTCTGTATCAGATATCAGTTTGGTTTAGGCAAGAGGTGGTGCCTGGGTAGAGGGTGCTGGAGTCAGGACATGTGAGGCTCACTTGCTATCTGCAAATTTTCCATAGTTTTAATCAGGCTATTCTCTCATCGGCTCTCTCTGACATTGCATAGACCTGTGCAGAGGAGCTGGGAGTCTGTCAGCGACAAAAACAAATCTGTATTGTTCTTTAAACAATAATAATAATTAAACAATTAATTAATAATAAAACATTTAAAGTTGCACCTTTCTTTCCTTTCAGTTCCCCCAGAGTTCCTTGTACCTCTGAGTGATGTGACATGTGACAACGGAGAGAGCGTCACCCTCAGGTGTAAGGTTTGTGGGCGACCCCGGGCAACCGTCAGCTGGAAAGGACCCAACCAGAGCAACCTCACCAACAACGGACACTTCAGCATCGCCTACAGGTAAGAAAATGTGTGGCTCGTCGAGCCAAGCTGATTGCTTTTGTGATGGAATAGACGAGTAAAGGAACTTGTTTTGTTTCAGTGATACGGGTGAAGCAACTCTGCGGATAATCGGCGTAGCCTCTGAGGATGATGGCGTTTACACGTGTGTTGCCACCAACGAGCTGGGCAGTGTGACATCATCAGCTAGCCTCAGAGTGTTGGGTGAGAATACAGACAGAATGAAAAAATGAAATATGTGATTTAATGCCTCTGCAAATAAACCTCCTGCTGATTCGGTTTTCACGTGCCTCAGCCGTGTCCACTGATGGGGTCCGAGTGAGCTGGAAGGACAACTTTGAGTCTCACTACATGGAAGTGGTTGAACTTGGAAGGTAACAGGCACGCCTTAATAATACAGAATATAAATATCATGACAACAAAAACCACTTAAAGTAAACTAATCGACTCTTTTCTTTCTTCTCCTCAGGGGTCGTTTTTCTGTTGTCAAGCGTTGTGACCACAGGGTCACCAAACGCACAGTGGCTGTGAAACACGTCAACAAGAAGCTGATGAGAAGAGACCGGGTCACCCAGGAACTCAATCTACTCCATAGACTCCAGCACCCACACATAGTCAGCCTCATAGACACCTATGAAACTCCCAGGAGCTATGCCCTGGTCCTGGAGATGTGAGTAAACACCAAACACACACCTGGAATTAAACTCTACAGACACTATATTGCTAAAAGTATTCACTCACCCGTCTAAATCATTGGATTCAGGTCTTCCAGTCATTTCCATGGCCACAGGTGCATAAAATCAAAAGCCTCCTCAGAAAAGTTGAAGCTGTTATAGCTGCAGAGGGCGGGCCGACATCATATTAAACTCTTTGGATTTATAATAGGACATCACTCAAGTTCATATGTGTGTGAAGGCAGACGGGCGAATCCTTTCACCACTATAGCGTACGTACAGAACTCCGATATGCTGGATCTGCTACCTGACGTTGTACTTTGGGTTTCAGGGCTGACCAAGGCCGTCTGCTGGACTACATAGTGAGCTGGGGGAATCTGACAGAGGAGAAAGTGGCTGGCTACTTGCAGAATGTTTTAGAAGCTTTACATTACTTGCACAACTGCAGAATAGTGCACCTGGACGTAAAAGTGAGTCCCCACTTCATCTGCTACTCACTGAATCGAGTGAATTTGCCGTTTTTATGTGTATGTGAGAGGATTTGCTCAGACATAAAAAGGTTAAAGATGTGATTTCGCTTCTGGTGTAAAACTGAAGTTCAGCCTCTTCATGCAGAAACAGTATTTGTGTTTAGTGTTCTTTATAACTTGTGTGAGTTACTCATCTATCCAGGTGTTGCTGACCACTGACTTTTGTAGGCTGTCCAGTGGTTTAATGGTCATGTAGAAACTCTGATGATGAATCTAGTACTTGAGCCTGTACTGTCTTTGCTCTTGTTGCAGCCTGAGAACCTGTTGGTGTCCCACACCTCCAGCGGTCAGCCAATAGTCAAACTCTCAGACTTCGGTGACGCCGTGCAGCTCAACAGCGCCCACTATGTCCACCCGCTGTTGGGCAGTCCCGAGTTTGCCTCCCCGGAGCTGGTCCTCGGAGAGCCCGTGTCGCTGACCTCTGACCTGTGGAGTCTGGGTGTGGTCACCTACGTGCTGCTGAGCGGCGCCTCCCCCTTTCTCGATGAGAGCGCAGAGGAGACTTGCCTGAACATCTGCAGGCTGGACTTCAGCTTCCCCAGGGATTACTTCCAGGGTGTCAGCCAGGGCGCCCGGGACTTTGTCTCCCTGCTTCTGAAGACTGACCCAGGTAGAAGGCCTCCAGCCGGTCTCTGCCTCCAGGAACCGTGGCTGCAGGCTGGCCAAGGTCATGGCCAGGCAGAGGGCTGCTTGGACACCTCCCGCCTCATTTCCTTCATTGACAGGAGAAAACATCAGACTGATGCCCGGCCCATTGGAGGAGTGAGGAGCTTTATTCACAGTCGCATCCAGCCTCGGGTTTGAACAGCCTCAGCAAACCGATGACTGAGGCTGCAGGTTCCTCTGGGATGAGTCTCTTTATGGTCTAGATGTAAAAAAGGAGAAACAATGAACGCTGATCTCGTCCTCTTTCACAAACTTTCCACTAAATTAAAATCCTTTTCTTTTCTGTAGTTCAGTTGAGACCTGCTGAGGTCTTAAGCCAATCAGAGCCCTAGAGAACTGAGTCGCACCAATCATAAATGAATGGATGCCCTTGTCTACTGCTGCTTGCTGGTTTCGTCTCAAACACAGATTTTTGTAGTTAAGTGAACAAAAACATAAAAAAAAAAGCCTATTATGAAGTAAGTTATTTTCCTCTGTAAGAGTTGAAGCTGATCAGAAGAGCCAATTGATCGAGCCTTGACGCCACTGCACAGGCGCAGGACTTCCAGGAGAAAATGATGCCAACGAAGCTCGTCGCAGAGAGCAAACCGCCCTCCAGACAGTGTTTTTGCTCTTTTACACTAAAACAGTAACTCAGATACTTTTGAGAAGCAGCCCTTTCTTATAGAAACAGTGTACAGAAAGGCACAGTACTGTCTCTGCATTTTCAAGGGAGGGGGGAAAAAAACCCAATCATATTAGAAAGTTGAAGGTTCACACGCTACCTTGGACTCCGGAGACACTCGGAGACAGCGACTGAGCTTATCAGCTTGAGACATTTATACATCAGAGCTTTTTTGATGGCTGCGCTTACATAATGTACCCTAATCTAAGATACCATGATGACCACGTCGCGAGTAACAATGCTGCACTGTCCGATCCGAGAAGAAACGATAGACGTTCATAGTTTCGCTTTTCCTAGAACAAAACTTGTGTTGCGCAGATATGACATGTTTAAGCCTTACCCTGTATAGAGACTTCTGCCTCCTCCCCCCTCACATTCGCAGAGGACTCGAGACTGTCAGAGCCTTCCAGGGGGGGCGGGGGCAGTGCTGAATGTGGAGGCAGCAGAAGATGGATTTTACTGTAAATGCACTCATTGTATGTTATGTTTTGATTATCATGTGCAATGTTGCGGCTTTAACATTTTATGCAACTATTTATGAAGACATCTGTTGTATCTGTAATAAATCTAGAGAAAAGCATGTACTTGGTACTGCAAGCACTGCTGGTAGTTTGTGTTTATTTGATCGCCGCGTGTTAACGACTGCCGGGCGGGGCCGCGTTAGAGGTCACGATCTACAATCATCATGTTTTGATCAAAACTAATTTAACACTTTTTGTACTGTATGCCTCTGTAGTATTGGTACACCAAAGTTGCTCTAGCTTTATAGTACTTTTAATAAAGAAATGGTTTTATTGTGAGTACATTTCACTTGAGTTAGGCAATCTACGACCACGTTAAATGATTGTTTACACGAGTAAATGTCAGAGGAACACTTTTAGTTTACTCTCGTTTATGTCTTTATTGAAAAGGCAGGAGATTAAAGAACTGAAATTTGCTCTTGGATGGAGTTGAATGCAAGATTTTACTTACTAAATCGTGTTCTCACTTTATGTACAGAAATGTTGCCAAATTTTTCTTCCATTTAAAAAAACAAACAAAAAAAACTTCTTTAAACGGTAACTAACCAGTAATTACACAAGATTGCTATGGTAAAAAATAGCACATATTAATCCAGTATGGGTTTATGATTAAATCAGCCCTTTGTTAACTTTTTTTAATTTATTTCAAAAGGTGCGGCCAATTAAAAACAAGGAAACTGGACTGGATACCTCAGACTAGGTTTTTGTTTTGTTTTTTCTCATGTGTTGCTTTTGTGTTTTTCCATTTTGTTTCATAATTTACTTGTTTGCTACATTTTTGTTTTTTTATTTTTGCATGTATATTTCTTTGTACAAATCATACATATTCTCTCCTGTAAATATTGTCATTTTGCCATCACTTATTTGAAAATTAAACGTAATGAACACTTTGACCCTGTTTGGCATTTATGTTCTTTTGTGTTTTTTATTCATTTATTTTTATTGATGGATGTCCTTTCAAAGCGAAAATAAAAAACAATGCGAGTTTTGAGGAGACCGGGCAAAGCAAAATTTGTTCATTTTTTTCCCCATCGTGTACTCTCCACTTGTGGTTTTCTTTTCTCTCCATTCATACATGTGAGCTGTATGTTTGTGTACAATTCAGTATTCAAATTACAGCACATTCAGTAATATATATATATTTTGTATACATGTATACTTATGCTTCCAGCCCTGCCGCCTACTTTGGTCTGCAAATTGATGAAAAAAAATATGATACAATTTGGCTCTTTAAGTTATTTTTTTGACATAAAGAGCCAAATTGTATCTTTCTTTTTTTTTTACATCAATTCGTGGACTGGAAGTAGGGGCGGGGCCGGGAGTTGATACATACAGGCAGTTTATTTGTTTCTACTTTGGAAAATAAACTTGTTTGCGTTCTTTATAAGAGCTGAACGGAGCTTACAGATCTGGAACGTAAAGCCAGTACACCAATACCTTAATTCCTACATGGGGCTCGTTTTGGTCCAAGTTAGACGAAATTTCACCATCAAACAGGGTATGCTGAGGAGTGCTTGTTTCGATAAACCAAAGCACAAGATTCCAGATATGATGAGCTTCCTCTATAGAGCATCCGGGTTTAGGCTTGGAAACTGCATGAAGAGTTCAATCATTCAGGAGGAATTCAGAGCAGATACGCTGCTCCTGCACATTGAAAGGAGCCAGTTGAGGAGCTTCAGGCATCTCCTACAAGTCTCAGCACTCTGCTGGAGGAATTTTATTCTTCCACACTACATTACCAGTCAGGTTTTCAGCCGGGCTGAGATCCGGGGTCTGTTTCACAAAAACCTGATACTTGAAGTTAAATGGTAAATGGACTGGTACGACAGTGCTTTTCTACTCAGCATTCAGGCTCAGAATTTAATTTGCTTTTCTTTCAGGAAAATAAAAACACACTTTTCATTAGAATAACCCCCCAGGTGTGCCAGAAGGCTGTAAAAAAAAACATTTTTATCAAATGATTTCATTAACCTTCTATATGGGCAAAACTACTGGGCCACTGACACATTACACCTGCAGGAGCAGCTCGGTCATGGAAACCCGTTCAATGAAGATCCTGCCGTACAGTTTTTGTACTGATGTTAATGCCAGAGGAGGTTTGGAGCACTGCAGTTGACGACTTTTACAGCTGTAAACATGCTCGGTAACCCAACTTTGTGTGGTCCACTTCATGGGTGAGTTGCAGTGGTTCCTAAATGCTTCCAGGAAGAAGAACTGGCTCAATACTTTTGTTCCTATAGTCAATGCTTTTTATTTGAACTGTTGTTCCTTTAATTTGAATGTTTATTTTAAACACACACATATACCATGAAACTTTTTACATCCCCGATATCAGCCGGCCTTTATTATTCTCTGAAAACGTGATCACTGGTAGTGAAGCAAACTACGTTTGTCTAATTTGATGCAAAAAAAATTAACTTCTTTAAATTTTTAACAGACCCACTCAAAAATCTGCCTTTCCAGAGCTATAAAAGCAGCCTTTTCAGGCACTAGTCAAATATCTGGTCTGCACTGCCCTCAAGTGGCTCTTCACTCACACTGAGAAGAGGCTGCTTTCCAAAGCTCAGAGTAATACAGAGGACGAGGAAGAGAAACCCGCTTCTAACATTCTTTACTCTTTGTCCAAATCACATGTTTAAATCACCCAGAGCTTCCAAAATGCTTCTCTTCAAACATAATTTATTGTGTCCCATTGCTGAGAGGCAGGGAAACACTGAGGGGTCATTTTTTCCGGCTTCTGTCTGTCACGCTTTTAATATTTAAGTAACTGTGCAACATACTGACTTCAAACTTGGAGGATAAATTTGTATTGAAGAGTACAACTGCAGTGCGCAGGAACCATCACCCTACCTCCTCTTATACTGGTTTAATCACTCTCCTCAATCTTTCCATCATTCATTCATCCCCCAGCTGTCTCATCTCTGTTTCCTGTGTCAGATATCTTTATCAGTGCTGAATGAAATAAGCATGCGAAAGATCCTCTGATTGATTCTGGGAGGATACACAAAACCCAGCCTCAAAGGGTCATAAAGCTGGTTTGACGATAGATGGGAAGACATCAGGTGTAAAATCTGTGCCAAATCAGACATGCGGATCCATTTGCTTTGGTAACTGCTTGGGAAATAAGGGAGCAGCTGAATGTATCTCTAGTTAATGAGTATATAATAAAAACTGAAGCAAGTAGCATATGTAATTTTCTAATCCTGGGTTACTGAATATTTTTGCTGCTGTAATACCATAAAACTATTATTTAGTCTCCAGATGTCCACAAATGAGCGTTTAAAAACTTGATACAGTGTTACAGTTTAAATGCACATTAAAGTACTCACAGTTTCCACTCTTAATACATATTAAGGACCAGTTAGAACCACCTATTTGTGAATAGATCTTTGCACCATCTGGTGCAGTGTTTGAACTTGTATGACTCCGAGCCAGCAGGTTTCTGACACTGGGGCGTTCATGTGCAGTGGGATGTTCCAGCACTTTTTAAACTGAACTTAAAACTGGTGAGGTTTCACCTCTTCACGTGGCCCCCACACTGAACTGACCTCAGCAGCTTCTGTGTGGCACAAGCTTAGCTGCAGCCTGATGCAGAGTAAAATAGCTTTTTCCTGCTTATTCAGCCATGAATGCTAATTTAATGGGTCACAGGAGGGTCCGGGAAAACAAGGAAATAAACAATTTTCAAGGTTGTGTGAGGGCTGGAGGCTATCCCAGCTGCCATGGGGCAAGAGGCAGGGCACACTGTGGACAGGTCACCAGCCTGTCACAGAGAAACATTCACACCCACACGGGCAATTTAGAATGACCAATTAACTGTGGGAGGTAACCCACAGAAAAAGGTCTGGGCTAAGGTGGATTTGAACCCAGGACCTTCTTCCTGAGAGAGTTGCTAACCACAGAGCCACCTATACACAGACTCAGTTATTAGCCTTTCATTGCTTTGATAACATTATGACACATACGGCTAGATTTGAACAGTTAACATTCGTCACCATCTGTTTCAGTGGATTTATTAATGTCAGTGTATTCGATGCATCAAGACACTTTGCCCTGGTGTCATCTCTCTCATGCTGGCACACCTTGTCATTCTTTTAAACAGGCTAACGCAGAGAGACAGGTTACCTGTTTCACCAGCAGCCCCTGTTCACCTGACAAGCATGTTTTTGGACAGGTTCAGACCCAGAGCCTTCTTGCTGTGAGGTGAAGGGTGCACCATTGCACTGCACAGCTATTTGTTATATTGGCTCACTCATTTAACTGATCTAACTGCATGTTAGGTTAGTGTTCTTCGAGTATGCAGGAGTTGAAAACGCTGGCCTTTTGAGTGTTGGACAATGTGCTTTATATCTTAAGTCACCATAAACAACAAAATATTTGAGGAACATAGTTGAGAACTGGGTAACCAGTGAGAAGTGCTCCATCCAGGAGATGTGAGTGAAACTAATTTGTACTAGTGCCTTGCCCAAAAACCTTTATCTAAATACATCACCCCTGAGTTAGTTATAATACATATTCCAGCGAAAATACATTTTCAATATTAACAATACTTATTAGAGCAAATCAATTTTAAGCATGCTGTAAGAGATATTCTGTGATTATCTTTAACATTTCTACAACTACATTTTGGGAACCACATCCTAGGTTAGGTGTATACTACATTCTATTTATATAATCTATAATAATAAACCAGACTAAATACATACATACAAGGTTCTCACATCATGTTATACTCGTGTGTGTACAGGAATATGACTACACAATTCACCCACACTAAATAATCTCCTGATATTAATGCATTACGTATAACATCACTATAATCACAATGCAACCATGTGTGAGCAATAGTGTTGAGCTGTAGGTGTGGCTTTAATATTGCTCAATGATGAGTCGCAGTCTGAACTACTGATGGCCATGAATCATCCCTGACCAACATGTTAGACAATGCTCAGCCAGTCAGAACCAATGAGGCCGCAGGCTAGAACTGATGTCACGATAAGCAGCCTGGTTGTTTCCTAGAAATTTGGGATTCCCCAGTTTCTCGCTATCTAGCTACTTCCAGCTGGTCAGTGACCTCTCATTTGCTAGATATTGGGAAGCCCCACTTTCTCCACTTCAGTCACTAATGGTCAGCCAATCACACGGCACAATATGATCACATGATTAGGCTAAGCCAATCAGGCATGAGAAAAAGACTGCATCTCATTAGCATATATTTTCATAACAGCGGCCTGAATGTCGTTTTGTCATGTTGTTTATTCTCCGCTTCAGATAAATACAGCCAAAGTGTACAAAGAGTACTAAACATCCAGGAATATGAATAATGTGTTGCACATCTTTGCAGAGTAAAGAACACACATGCCAGATTTCATGGCTGAACTCCTTGTAGTTTGGGGGTCTGCAGAGCAGAAAGGTCTATAGACCCCCAGGAGAATTAAAAAAAACCCCTTTGGACCTAAATGTTGAAATGAGTTCATACATATAAAATTTTATATTTCAAACTTCAAACAGCAAGAGGAAGCTCATTTTTGAGAGAAAACAACAGAGCAGCACTTCAGCCATGTTGGTTTATAGCAATGTTGTCTTTTATTCTAATTTCCAATAAACAGAGAATATATCAGTCCCTTATTTGTACAAAAATACCTGAACAGGATACAATGTAGATCCAGGAGCCGCACAGACAGAGTGAAGCAAATCACAGCGGGGGGGTATGTGGGGGGGAAAAATATTATCACAGTTACACTTTATTTTTTCTCCTCCTTAAAATTTTATTGGACTTCAGCTTATGATGACTTCAATCCAACAATACAAACGCAACTAACACCGAGGTGTATTTCACCAAACTCCATGGGACTGACATGCGATGTTAACTTTAGGATTTAGTTCCAGTAAGGTTGCATTTCACAGTCACAGCCAACTCGAAGTGAGCGCAGTGCGAGAGTGGACGGACGGCACACAGGGAGCTGTGACTATTTCAGAAAGAGGCACCTGCTGCGAGAGAATAGCCAAAGAGAAAACAACTGTAACGCAGCTTTAAACAAAAGAAACGTATGAGATGCTCAATCCTGTGGAGCTGCAGCATATAATTGCACTACTTGTGATGAAAAGCTTAAGTGTTGGCGTCTGAGCTCCTCATCATCAAAAAACCAATGCTGTGTGTGAGTGTGTGTGTGTGTGTGTGAGAGGAAGATTAATATCCAAACATTTACTGGAGAGTAAATGATAGAGAGGGAATACTGAAACAAAAGAGCATCAGACTTGCAAGCTGGCAGAGACTCCGACAGGTTGTCAGCTTATAAACACAACTGAAGTTCAGAAATTTGACACATGCCAAAAGTCCAGTTTGATCTCTTAAAAAATAAAAAATAAAAGTTTAATTTAATACTGTATATGCTGTGGTATATTCTTTTTATATATATACTTGTATATATAAAAGGTCATTTTGTGGCAAACCAAAGAAAATACACAATAATGCCAATATACACACAATCAAATAATGAAAAAAAAGGACAAAATAAATCATTCTTCATTTTACATGGAGTTATGAGCAAAAGCATAACACACATAGTGATCTGTGACCTAGGTACAGTGTTAGATCTACATCTTCTCGATAGCTTCACATACTTAGAAAACAAAAGATACTTTATACTGGTATATTCATATGATTAGACTTCTGTGAAAGATTGCATTGCAGCACAGTGATTAAAAATGGAGGGAGGACGGCGACTTTGCCCCTGCTGACCCATAGCAATGTGGCTTTATATCCTCTGACAGGCAGGGAAGAACCTAAACTGAGGACTGGGAATCATGGGAAACCTCCAGCCAAACTCCTGTCTCCTCTAAATCCACAAATTACCCCCAACTTTACACAACCGGCAAGCAACCTTCTTCTTACTGTCTCTGAAAGGCGAGCGGGTTTACCGGCAGACTTCCTGAAGTGTGAATATAACAGTCTGGTCATCTACACACAAACACACACATTCGCCACAAGGTCATATAGCTTACAGGCTGGACACAGGTGGGTGAGGGGGGCGGGGGATTCAAGCATTATCCAATCCCTGGAGAGAGTCTGACCTGACTGACCAGAAAAGGCCTGATTGGTGGAGTGCAGAGCTGGTGAGTCAGTTAAGTCACGCGATTAGTTGGCTGGTGGTGGCAGTGGCTCGTGTGTGTCAGTGTCAGCGCTTAGAGTCTGGTGACCTCCCTCTAACCCTGTGAATCTGGATGGACGGAAGGTGCAGGTGAGGGCGGGAGGGGTGCAGTGCAAAGCTAAGCAGGTGTTATGTCACATGCGTTCAGCTGGTCACATGACAGCAGGACTGACAGAAGGACTTCTCGGGCATCTTTTTCCTGTTACTGTGAATATTGTCAAAAATGATGATCACATGATCTGTTTAAGCTACTCAGAGGGGAATTTTTTTTATGTGAATCTAATTTTGTGGAACTGATCTCTGTGCTCAGCGACAGCATCAACAAGTGGCTTTTTCTCCTACACATAATGAATATAATAACAGACTCGAGCAGTGACAGCTCTTTTTTTCCCCAAGAGACCAACTTTTTCTACTTTTCCTGCCATGTCTTGTTTTCACTTCCTAGAATGCCTTCAACAACTACCAGAAAGAAGCACAGAGTGCCAAAGGATGACCCTCTGTAGGCAAACCCAAAAGTTAGCATCACCCTGGTTCCCTCAACAAAAAGCAAATAGGATAAAAAATAAATAAATAAAATCTGTGGGAGCAAAAAAAAAAGAAGCTTTTGATACTGAATCTTCAAAAACTGATGCCACTTCTATGATTTCTGAATCATAAAATGCTAATGTTGGGCTAAAAAAAACGACATCATGGGTGCGTGCTGGAAAAGTCTCAGTTTACCGGATTTTCTTACGTATGTTATGGTCTAAAACAAAATGTATAAACCAAAAACATACTGACTTCTAGACACGGGAACCGAAACAGCTGTTTTCCGTGAGACCGGTCATCACAGGAGTTAGACTTGCAGGCCAACCATTGCTCATATTCAACATTGGATTTGGATATTGGATGTGACGTCATACATGATACAACTGGTTACTGGGGGAATGTGCATTCCCTGACAGGTTACAGCGAAGGTGATGCACCAAACTGGGACTTTTACAATCATTTTCCCAGCGACTGCAATCAACCTCCTAGGTTGGAGGAGGTTGGTCAGGAAATATTAATTTTTCCCCTCACAACCAGTGGTTTCCACATGGTTGTGAAATAGTCTCTAGGGCAGTGTGATTGGGGCCTTACTCACTTAATCCTATACCGTCATTTGTCCAAAATGCCCAAGAAGATAATGTCACATGGTTAGCAGTCACGGGTCAGTAAAACCTAAATAACAGAAAACAAATCTCATGAGCCAAAGGTGACACACCTTGAACTTGTTTATCGGTGTTACCAACAACTGAAACCTGGAATTTAGATTATTAAAGGATGAGAAAAAATCTTCTATTTGAGAGCTTAAATTATTGAATACTTTTTCAAAAAAAGTCAAAAAGAAATATTAGGGCGACGAGCTCAGCCATTCGGGAGGGGCTCAGAATAGAGCCGCTGCTCCTCCACATCAAAAGGAGGCAGTTGAGGTGGTTTGGGCATCTCACAAGGATGCCTCCTGGGCTCCTGTTGTGTGAGGTGTTCCTGGCATGTCCTACCAGGAGGAGGCCCCGGGGCAGACCCAGGACACACTGGAGAGATTATATCTCTGGCTGACCTGGGAACACATTGGGGTCCCCCTGGATGAGCTGGTGAAGGTGGCTGGGAGGCCTGGGCTTCTCGCCTTAGGCTGCTGCCTCCGCAACCCAGCCCCAGGCAAGCGGAAGAAAATGAATGGATGGGTAAAAAATAAATAACAATACTTGCTTATTAAGTTGTTGTTGATTTGCTAGCCACTTAATTTACTAAAACAGCAGCCTGGTACTGCTAAAAATGCAAGACCCCTGTAACGGTAGCTTCATATGTTGCAGTGGATTTGTTGTTGTACGATGGCAGTAAAATTGCAGTTTAGTTGTGTTTCATGAAAGAAGCCCTTTCTGCTCGATTGCAATTTAATGATCCCACCAACGATCAGCACCAGCGCTAAATGCAGCTGACGGAAATATCCAAATATAGTGTTGATTCATTTCACCCTGATGTGAGACTGTATCATCAGTACATGTTTTCCAAGTTTTCTTCAAGTGGATTTTTACTCTAAAGAAATCTTTGAGTATTTCTGGTAAATACATTTTTTTTGCTTTTCTGCTGAGCGTCAGATGAAAAGCTAGCTGGGTATTTGAAAAGCTAGCTAGCAGTCTGCAGCCAGCTAGCTTAGCTCATAAAAGCACCACATAACTTGCACAAATTGTTGTTTCCAGCAAGCGTTTGATCGACATATTGTTTACTGAGCTTTAAAGGTGCCGGCAGGCAGGTTTTTTAACCTCTGTGCAGAGCCAAGATAGCTAGTCAGGCTAGCAGTAGCCTCATATTTAACATACAGATACCGTATGAGTGTTCATTTTCTTGGCAAGAAAGCAAATAAGACTGTTTCCCAAACTCTCACACCATTTCTCCCCACACACGATGTTCTTCCACCACCCCTGAAAAAAAAAATCTGTGTGTTACGTGTTAATGTATGTGCATTTTTTTAAAACATAGCTTCAATTATTATACACAAGGCTCACAATTTCCACTTAAGGCGAGTGAAGCTCATTCGACTGCTTGTTGATGCACAGTCGACTGATTTCACATTTCAAGTCATTTGTTCAAATTCCATATTTAAAATTTTTTTCATAAAAGTTACAAGAGTGCTTTTGTTGCTTTCAATGAGGGAACAGTGGTCAGAATCCGAACACGACAGCTCCAACCCATCGATCACAAATCAGGCTGATTTAAGATGTGCAAGCAGAGAGCTCAGAAATGATTTAGTAAAAGAAAGCATTCAAAGACAAATTCACCAACAGAAAAAAAAAGAACCCTTTTGATTAAAAACAAAATGACCAAAATGGGGTTGGACACACTTTTAAGTGAGTCTATTTAACAATCTTCCTCTTCTTCCTCAAAGTCTTGAGACACTACAGCTGGTTCAAGAGCACATTCATGTTTTTAATCGGTGTGGTCTTGGTGGTACGACACACACAGGGGCGGGGGGGGGGGGGGCAAGATGTTCCAAAACCTTACTGAAAGGCACTGCACGATGAGCTGTGACTCTGCTCCCACACCACCGTAATCCAATCAGCTGATGGAAATTCACATGCGTGCTTTTCAGAAGGGGAGTGAAGGAGGAAGAGGAGGCAGCTTCTCTCTGCTAAAGAGCTGTCGTCTGTCCGCCTGGGAGTGCAAAACAAGTTCTTCATTGAATCAACAGTAATAAAACAGCATTAAAATGACATCAAGTAATCAACTCTACAAGAGAGGCTTGTACAGCCTTCCTGATAAACATTCCTCTGTCCTTGTAGCAAATCCTTGCCGCTGCTCTGCTCGTCTTGCCTTTAGAGACTTCTCTTTCCTCTCCCGACTTTTCTCTGAGCTTGTGTGGAGACGGGATTGGGTTTGCATCAGGGGACTGTGGGTCAGGACACAGCAGCGATGCCACGTCATGCCCCGCTAAGGTGTTTAGGGGGAGGGGAGGGCAGGATGTCAGCTTATCCAGACTGGACTGCACAGGTTGAGAAAACTCCTGGATCGAGTTTGATAAGACCCAGGGAGGTTCCCGTCCATCCCTGATGATCATTGAGGAAGTCAGAGGGTGGCGCTCCCCGCCCACCTCAGTAGTGAGGGTGGGGCGGGTACCACAGCTTATCAGGCCTGGAGGATGGGGAAGGTGGGTGAGGCTGAAGGGTCAGGGACTCTGAAGGAGGGATCCATCCAAGAGACCCACTGGAAAAATACTGTAGCTGTCTTGTGGTTTTGCAACACGTGGCCCACGTAGCACAAATAACAAAACAACCACAAGAGACCACAATCTTCTACACTTGGCTTGGCCCAACAGCTCTCATTCAAACATCCAAACAGCAGTGAGGTGGAGGCAAACGTGGCCCGCTAGGGACATCAGACCTCCAGTGCCGGCTCCTGCAGAGTTGGTCACATCTCCAAAATAAGATGCAACTTTTCTCCGTCTTCTCAAACCCACTGTGTTGGTAAGGGAAAGGGTAAAGGGGACAGAAGGGGAGCGAGGTGTGCAAAGAAGAGGGCAGGGGGGTTTGGTGTTGGGTGGGTGGAGTGTCACAAGGCCACAGCGGTGCATGGGTGTTTGAGCTTGCAGGGCAGCACTCCTCTGTTCAGCTGGTAAAACTCCACCAGGTGGATCAGGTCGGTGAACTTGGTGGCGCCGTCATCGAGGCTGAAGAACACCTGACCGTCTTCCTCGCACTTCAGAGCAGAGTCAAAGGGAGGAAAGGAGACAGTTAAGCCACCACACGACAAAAACCGATCTTCATGAGGTGACGAAAGAACATCTAACATCAGACAGGACAGCAAACGGATGATGATGATGTCTACAGGACCAGTTCAGTATACACTCAAATGATTTAACATTAAACACTCTACTGTTGCCATCTAGTTTTTTTTTTGTTTCAAATTTGTGACTGAGTATAAACTGCTCTTTCATATAGTAGCCACTTTATCCTGCTGGATCACCCATTTGCCACTAAATGGGGGCCATATTTTACACCATTAACATCACAGTGTTTTAAATATAACTTAAAACTAGAGATTGAGGCCAGAAATTTGTTAGGAAATTGTTTACTGAGGTGGTGAATCAGGTGAGACATAGGGTCATTTTCAGATCAGCTTGATACAATCTTTTTGGACCCACAGAATTCACCCCTGCTGGCCATAAGAGAGAATGCAGGTTTAAGATCCATCGGCACTCAGACATGGAGAAGTTCAGTCTGTGGGGTAATCCAGCTGAGTGTGTTTTTGGTTTTTTGCATTCCTTTGAAGTGATATACTAAAACCAATTATGTTTCTCCTCTTAGAGCTTAAAATAGATTTTTCTTTTAAATAAACCAAAGCCAAAAACACTTTCTGCATGCAAATATGTCTGTTGTAATTTGAATGATCTCTCCCCTTTGAGCCATTTCAAGTTGATTTCTGTCCTGCAAAAAAATAAATCTGAGCAGACGGCTGCCTGGGAGGAAGAAAAAAACAAAACAAAACACATTTTTAAATCTTATAAAAAGCACAGCGTACTTTGGAAAAGGGTTGGTAGTGATGTTAAATGAGTGTAGCAGGCTTGCTGGACAGAGTGTACTGTAGGGGTTTTTTACACTATAGAATTAAGCTGCATCTCAGACTATTTTTAAAGATGGACCTGCTTGTGGGGACAAATATGCTCCTTTGCTGGTGATGCCAACAAACCGCAGCAGCTGGTTTTTGAGCCTGCGACTGCAGTTTAGTAGTCAGGCTACAACATGAAGGCAAATTTGTGTAATTGTCACACCGTTTCTCCTTTCAGTGGATCTCAACAGGCGCAGTGACATTTCTGCTGCTTTGTAAGCACACTGACCGGTAGGATCTGGAAGTGCTTGATCTTCTGGTGGTGGCACAAGGTGAGCACGAATGCCTTGGGATTACTCTGACTGTCCCGCAACAAGAATAACCTGAAAGAAAAAGGCAACACATTATGAGAACTACCTGGACAGTTAAGGACTTGCTTTGACAAAATCGTCCTTTAGTACTTTTTTCCCTTCCAGAGAGCGTTCACGTGAGGAGTGCTCTCCATCTGATAACGTCGTAACTCACCCGTCTACTTGGCCTTGTTGGATCATCATTTTGTGGGCGTCCTCTCTCATGATGCGACCATGAAACCACACCTGTGTCCTGTGGATCACTGAAAAACAGACGTTTTGATTTGTTTTCAGGATGCGTTTTTAACCTGGTTTACTTGCTCATTCTCGTATTGCTGGGCCAGTGAGAGTACCTGTGCTCAGAGAGGATGGATGCAGGGGGCTGGGACTGCCCAGGACATTCATACGCTGGCTCCTTTTCTGTAAACACCAAATATATCATTAGATATCATCATCTAAAACACAATTCATCACATCAGTCTGCCAGCCCTAAGCCATGACCGTCACTTGTGTAGCCCTCGTGGCAAAGTAAAATATGCTTAAATGTGAATTTGGACCAAAACACTCAAAGAAATGGTTTCCTGTGATGCACTCTCCTCAAGTCTTTTTAGTCCAGTAAGAAACACTCTACTAGCAGCTGAAGCTTGACTATGTCTAACCCTGCCCTGCAGAACAGCATCCAAGCTACCTCTGCTTACCCTCCAGGTCTGCCCTTCTTCCACGGCGGCGCTCTGGGCTTCGACGGGGTTGTCGATGACGCGGCCCGTCCGCCCAGAAAAGTCCATGGCAACCAGGGAGTTCTCAGATACACTTCGCTGTTAGGGAGGGTGTGTGGAGGGTGGTGGTGGTTGTTGGGGGATAGGGGGAGGGGGTAATACAAGAAATAGGGTGGAGGGGTGGTAGACAAGGGTCAAGGGTCAAACAAGCCAGACACACTCACTGGAGCATGACAAATCCTGTCTGCACACAGACCCACTTTAGTCAATCCACAAATGCCTGTTTGAGGAAAAGCACCAGCCTTTCCTGATGATCTGGCTGTGGGGCTCAAATCACTTTTTTATTATGATAAATTAATATTTTCTTTAAAAACACACACACACACAAACTAATCCAAAACTACTTTGATTTTTAAGAGTCATTATTACTTTTGAATGCCCCTAGCATCTCAGAAGAACTCACATAGCCATAAAAAAAACTTTGTATAAAGATCTGCTGCCTTAAATTTGGCTCCTTAAATGCGGTAATTAAAGTGTCCCATACTGAATCATTTTGAGATTGCTGTCAAAGCGAATGCCCAAATTGTGCTTCCTTCAGCATTTTAATGAATTGGTCTTCCTTAGTCCCGCAGTGTTCTGCGGGAAAACTAAGAGGAACTGTGTTTAGTTTGAGCTGGCACTGATTACTTGATACAGTAACTTATAGCTGCAGCCCTGCGTTAATTGCTTTAGACAGCAGGATTCTTGAGTGTACAGCTGAAGTTTTAAATACAGGCTAGCCCATTACCAAAGTCTCTAATCTTCAAAAAGTCCAGGCACAAACTGAGACTGTAGAGAACTGTGACCGAATTCAAATCACCATCTTTCCAAAGGAACTTATGACACCTTTTTTCAGCACCTCAGGGTGGGAGGGGATTAGAGTTGATGTTATACAGCAGGGCCGTACTGCGTATCTACAAAACCGACAATCTTTTATATGCTGTGCATGCGCTGGCATATAAATGTTTTTAAAAAAACAAACTAGAATATGACCTTTTGCTTTAAGCTGCATGACCTGATAAGGTCAACAGCAGTGTGATCATGTGAATAAGAATCTATTTCAGCGTGTCACCATGCTAAAATAAAACAAATGAGTCCAACTGTGTATTTTCCTCTTAAGGAGAGCGAGGCACAAAGCGAACTTGTTTCCAGTTCAATTAGCGGTCAACTAATTAATGGATCAATCTGGATTGGTCTCGGCATTAGAGCAGAGTTGCAATAAGGTGATGTCAGAGAGAGCAGATCCTCACCACGGGGGCAGTAAAAGGCGAGAGGTTAGCCTTCCGCTGCTGGGGCACGTTGTAGCTCTGATAAAGCACTATCCCATACTGCGGGGGCAGGAGAGAGGAGACGGCATCAACTTAACGTCCAAGTACTGAGTAATTCATTAATCTTTAACAACAACACGCAAAAGTAAAGGGTTTTACTTTGAGCAGCCTGAAGGCGGTCATCCAGCAAGTCCTGCTCTGCTCGTCCTCCGCACACAGCATTTTCAGTTCCTTACAGTCGCTCCTCACTTTGCTAGGCTGTCGACCAAACAGAAGACGCAGTGGGGAATTAGATTAACGAGATGCACATCGCAAACACGAACAGTAATAAGGCCTCATGTGATGCCGGAGAGCACAGTCACAGTGCGACCACTGTTATGTTCCTTAGCACAAGTTTGCGCTCTAATGACGCCAAAGATTTGAGACTCCTGGGCTTCGAGAGGCATCAAAAATTTGGAGTTGATTCCAAAAAAACTCAGCATTTCCCACATAATCCTTTTTAGACATGCATGATTTACCCTAAACCATTATTAATTATTTGTACAACATGAAGATAATAAAGTTGGGTTTTTTTTAACTTGTAATTTGTGACTTTCCAAGCGACTCATTCCAACATCACAGCTTAGACCTCTTCCTTTCTCCCTCCACTGCTAACAAGGGCATTAGGCACACTGCTCCCTAAATACAACCCCATACTGATAAATTCATTCATGTCACTATGGCAACAATCCACCCCCCACAGCCCCAGCAAGTACAATCCCTTACCCAATCCTGCACTGTCACCCCCCGCTGACAGAATCTGACATGCCAGTCGTCTAGTCTGTGTGTGTGTGTGTGTGTGTGTGTGTGTGTGTGTGTGTGTGTGCGTGTGAAAAATAGAGGTGAAGAGGTTAGGTGGGCCAGATTCCCTGTACCATCCCCAGCTTATCCCACTGGGCTTATCTCAGATCAGCAGGTGACCCACCACAGATACCTCCCAGAGTGGGGCACAGTGCTGAGTGTGTTTAAACCCCCGCTTGGCAGTTTTAACCCATGTGTCCTCTGACACAGACACACCCACACCCACTGGCTTAAATAAAGATCTCAAAAGTGATGCTTCTGCCAGGACGACTACTTTCAAATAACATGCGGTTTCAGAGCTATAGAATTTAGCAGTACCCTATTCACATAAAACAAGAATCCATTTTTTTAATTGGAAAAAAATCAAACGAGGCTTATTTAGCTATTAAAGAATAATCATCTTAACTGAGTTGCTCAGGGTGAAGTATTCATCTCAAATCTCCAGGAATTATGTTAAAAGCTGCACTTCCTGTAATGGCCACTCGAGGCAGACTCAGTGTGAGCCAATCCTCATAGACTTCAATGTTTAATGCCCAACAGAATAAACATGTCTACAAAAAAAACGTTGTGTGCCTGTTTAGCCAATCCTCTCCTTGATGACAACTGACACACTGAATTATTATTAAAAGTTGAAAGTCTGCAGTATTAGGATGTAGCTGATTAACCGATGGGTGGATGCCTACACAAACTGTTCAAGAACTCTTTCCTCCATTTTTGGTGAGGGAAGTTTACCAGCATGTTATTTAGCAATAATTAGGATGAAATTATGGCACTTTTAGTAACCACATTTAGGAGATATCTGTATCCTCAAAATCTGATTTTACAAACCAGTCACATCTTTACTTGCAGTCTGTGGTATGCCAGTGTGTTACCTTGATGCAGAACTGGTAGTCCGTGGGGGCGTTGTGAAGTTTCCTGCCCGTGATGACGGTGAAGATGTTACTGTCCTCCAGATCTGACAGCAGCTGCAGGTGTCGGGGCTCCTGTTTGGCGCAGAGAGACGTATTACTATCAGTCTAATAATTCTTCCCACCAGTTCCTCAATCAATAAAGCAAAAATTTATCACCTTGGATGTTCCTTTAGCAGAGTAATAAAGACCAGAGCGCCGCAGGAACATGTAGAGCTTCTTCCAGGACTTGCGTCCAGGCTCTTTCACATACAGATGGCCCTGAATCTCTGGGCAGCTGCTCGAGTTCAGAAAGTTCTGAGGAGGAACAAAACCCCCAAAAACACACACACACACACACCCCAAAAACAACATCTATTGGTGATACTGCGGGACGGGAACAGACTACAGCACAAATGTTTGAGTACATGATGGAAACGACATGCCCCTGGACAAATACATGTGGATATCGCAGGGAAATAATAAGGCAGCTTATTTTATATTCCCAAAAATCTAAAAGCAAATGGAGTGCAGCACAATAATATAACTGTCTGTGCATGTGTGTGCATATTTTTGGATGAACAGATGGATTACAAAAAAAAAAAAAAAAAAAGAGGGGGGGGGGGAGAAAAATAAAAGGGAAAAAGAAAAAAAAAAAAGAGCGTGAGAA
>VUQK01021618.1:43096-53331 GCA_015106715.1 Bujurquina vittata | reverse complement strand
TATTATTATTATTAATAATAATAATAATAATAATAATAATAATAATAATAATAATAATAATAATAATAATAATAATAATAATAATAATAATAATTTTATACCTATTGTTGTGTTTTCCAAATACATAAGATTGTTGCTAATTTCACATTTAATGTTTTCTGGGAGAACTAACCATTCTGCATAAAGGAATTTGAGCTGTTGTGTAGACTTCTGCAGAATAATGTATTAAGACAACATTCAGTTTATAGAAAAACTGGTAAAATATAAGTACTTTAGAGGGTTATTCTTGGTTTGTGATAACGTCTCAGCAGGCCTATTTCCCCTGTGTTTGTTTTGTTGTCAGACGGCTGTAACGAACCCGTGACTTCTCCACAGCACTGAATGGCTCCCATGGAGATGGCTTTCCTCTTAAAGGCGTTCAGCAGAGTCCAGGGGTCAAACCAGCCCTCATTCTCCAGCCCTGCATGGCAGAAAATCAGAGAGACAGTCACATTAGTGCAGGAGGGAACATTACAAGGAAATTGTACACAATTGGATACAAGTACTAAAATTGGCACATGATGTCTTTTAAATTGCTCTTTTGATAGTGACGTTCAAGACAATGTAATTTTTTTTACATAAAATCAGACTAACCCTTTCTGACCACAGAAGTTTGACTTTAGTTATATTAAATTATCTATGATGCTTGTACCATACTGAAGAAGTGTAGTATCAAAAGTAGTACTTATATTCAACCACATCTCCTAAATGGACTCCTGGTACTTGTCACTGCTTAGCCAACTCTAACCTATGGCTTCAAGAAGCTGTCAACCTATGGATGAATGTTAAATCTCCAATCATCGGACCACTGGAGCGCCATATTTAGAAATGCCTAAAATACTCTCTTACAGCTACTCCAATGGCAGTTCTTCTCATCTGTTAATTCAGTTCTTCGTGGTGTGGAGTCGACTAATTATTCCCTGAAAGCCCCGTTTTAGTTTGACATCTTTGGTTTTCTGAATTTGAACAAGTGAATCCAGACTTCAGGGAATGATAATTATTGAGTATTACAATTACCTCTCTTAATTGAGATAATTGCTGGAGCTGCTCAATATGAATAGTTTCTTGTTTCTGACAGTGTGACAAAAGAAGTCAAATCAGGATCTAAAACGGGGCTTTCAGGGAATAATTAGGCGACTCCACACCACTATCATATGAATTAACTGATGGGAAGAACTGTCAGTCACTGGTAATTAAAATTATTGTTGGCTGCACCTTTGCATTACTCAGATTATGTTTTTTGGGTCTTAAAATTAGATTGTGACACAGGGTCATATACCAGAGTTAATCTTCAGATTGGAATCCAGCAATGTAATTAGGTCTGCAAACACAGATTAACCGATACTTTTACACCTCTTTTTCACTTGCAGATTTATGTGTTAACTGGTTCCTCCAGGCTACAGCTGCAAACTTTCAACATAAGGTGCATTTCTCTCCAAGATGAGCCACAAATCCAGTCAAAACAGCAGGTTTGTCAAAACTTTGTGCCTCTGAAAGCTCAGGCGTTAATCAGAACTCTAATGGGATTTACAATAGCCAGGGGCTAAAGCACCTTAGCTTTAGTCTGCAGAAACGTAAACAGCAGCAGAGAGACACACTGTAGATATCTGAGATAAATACAGACATAAGAGCACTATTCAGCACTGAACAGTTCTGGTCAATAATTTATTTTAACTGTTCTTTTTCCAGGATGGAATGATTGTACAGCAAAATATATTCAATGACTTTAAAAAAAAACAAGAATTGGATGAACAAATTTGAATTTATTTTATCCACACTGGGTCAAAAATATACACACAAGATCAAATACATACACACAGCCACTTAAATCTTTTAGTAAGCGGTGCTGAATGTTCTATAAAGTCGTAACGAGACATGGCCAAGGCCTATTACCTTTGCATTAGTGATCATGAGCGACTACAGCTGGTAGTTTCTTTTGCCAGCACAAAAAGGATTAGTTTGACAGCACTCATTGGATTGACCAATACTAAGAACAGTCCAAGGAACTAAGCAAAGATCTAAGGAGAACTGTAGATTTGCACAAGTTGGGAAGGTCTCTTTGAGCCATTTCTAAACAACTGCAGATTCCAAGATCATCAGCTCAAACAATTGTATGCAAGTACATGTTTTTCAGCTGTGTCGCCACTTTGCCAAGGTCTGGAATAGGATCCAAACCTTCAGCCTCAGATGAGAGGAAATTGGTCAGGATGTTCAGGAACAACACAGGAATCACAGAAGATCAAGCCTGCCAAAGAAGTAGAAACTGCTGGAACACCAGCATCACTGTCCACAGCGCAACAAGTTTTACATCACGATGAACTGAGGGGGTGCCGACCAAGAAAGAAGCCCCTGCTCCAAAATCGACACCTTGAACCTTGACTGAAATTTGCAACTGTTGACATGGACGAGCCAAATACCTTGTGGAGAAACGTTTGATGAACAAACGAGCCAAAGATTGAACTTATTTGGCCACAATGACAAGAGGGGTGTTTAAAGGAGTAAAGGTGAGACTTTTAAACCTAAGAACACCGTACCAGCTGTCAAGCATGGCGGTGGTAGCATCATGGTCTGGGGCTGTTTTGCTGCCAGTGGGTACGAAAATCATGGACTGCCTCCAAATTCTTCAACTTCACCTCAAATCAAGAGCTAGTATGTACATATTTGAGCCTGTATATATACACCTTTGACCCTGTGTGGACAAATTCAAACATGTTTCTGCATGTTTTATTTGCACTCACCATACGACGCAAGAACCACACCCTCTGTGCTTATCCATGGAAACTTCTCCTTCAGTTGTGTCGGAGAAAGAAGAGACACTTTGGCTCCAGCAGACCTGAAATCACAGCATTAAAAGAACTGACTGAAACGTGACCGGATCTCCTACTGGAGTTTATAACGGAAAGCTTCTGTTTTCCCCAGAAGGAGCTGGGTTTTAGCTTTCTGATAACCCATTACATAATGTGTTTTTAGGACTCTTTCTGCTGCCTGATAGAAACCCCAATGCTCCATTTTAGTTCCTCTAGGACAGAAAATTAAGAAAAATGTATAATTTATAATTCTTATGGCTGCTTCATGAGTTTGGTTTCTTTCTAAATTTTAAATATATATAAGGACAATTTTTTAACTGAATTGAAATATTCTCACAGCCCTTCATGGTGCACACTGTGGGTTATTACTGTGATGTGGACACTGGCTTATTGAGCCTGATACCTTTGGGTCTTGTAGTTCTCCTCCATGATGTGAGCCACCGCCTCACTGGCCAGGAAGAGGTATCCTGAGTGGTTAAACTGCAGGTCTATGGGGTCTTCGTTCAACACGCCGAGATGCTCCTGAGGGGATTCAGAGGTATGACACTTTGCTTTCATTGATTTAAACATTTAATCATGTCTTTATTATTTTAAACATGTCGCGAGTGTGTGAATGTTTGTCTCCAGGTGGCGCTGCAACTGCCCAGTCCAATAACATCATCAAAGGGGACCTTTCGGGTTAATTTCCAGCTCCACATTTTGACATAATCAGAGGTGGACTTGCTTGTGTGTTTGGGGGTTACTGTCCTGCTGCATAACCCAAGTGAGCTTGAGCTTCAGGTCATGAAGTGATAGTTCCTTCAGGATTTTCTGGTATTCATGGTTCCATAATTTACAGCAAGTCGTGCTGAACCAGCAAAGCAGACCATCACACTACCACCACTGTGTTTCACTGGTGGCATGATGTTCTTCCTATGAAATGCTTAGTTAGTTTTACACCACAAGTAACGGGACTCAAACGTTCCAAAACTGCCTTTGTCTCGTCCACAGAAAGTTTTCCCAAAAGTCTTGGAGATCGTCAAGATGGTAAATTTGAGACGAGCCTTTTGTGTTCTTTTTGATCAACAGTGGGCTTTTTCCTTGGAACTCTCCCACGGATGCCATTTTTGTCCAAAGTTCTTATTGTTGAATTATAAACTCTGACCTTAACTGAGGTGAGTGAGGCCTGCAGTTCCTTAGCTGTTGTTCTAATTTTGGTAGGCCGGTCACTCAGGGGAAGGTTCCAGATTTTATCCTTTTGTGGATAATTGCTCTCACCGTGGTTCACTGGACTCCCAAAGTGGCATGATGTCTTGCCTTTTGAGAACTTTTGGTCTACTTCACTTTGTCAGACAGGTTGTATTTAAGTGGTTTCTTGATTCAGTTTGTCTGTTATCAGGTGTTCAATGTGCACAAGGTGTTCACATATTAACATAGCACATGCTCTGTCACATTTAATGATTAAAAATCTTATCAATTATTTCCAGTGACCTACATTGATGTTCCTCATGAAGTCTGCAGATGCCAGGGAGAGGTGAATGTTCTCCAGCAGGGAGAACTGCTGCCGGATCCCCCCAGCGGACAACACCGTGGAGGCCTGGGAGTACTGCAGACAATCAGGGAGAGCAATGAATATGAGGAGGATTAGTTTGAATAGCAGGAAGCACATGAACACAGTATGCTCCAATCTATCACACTCACCGTTGGGTCCTTCTCCACAACTAGGACCCGCACCCCTTCTCGCACCCTCTCCTTCTGTTTCAGCCAGTAGGCGATGGACCAACCCACCACCCCGCCACCGACAATCACAATGTCGGCCCTCTCCGGAGGAAGGTTGGGGTTGATCTCGAAAGGACTCCAGCTGCTCCCTGGATGCGCGTCTGCCGCCTTCTTACGCATAGCTGCCAGATGGGCCTCCAGATCTGAGCCACAAAACCACAAACTTTACACTTCCTCAAGGTTATTTGCAAAAGTTTACTCCCACTGTAGAAACGAAAATGTTTCCCGATACTTTATGTACTATTCTCCAATTCGGCATATAAAACAATTTGTACATCACAAACACTTTCATGCAAATCAACATGCAGATGGTTAGTGTTGAATCTTCTGCCAAATCCAGTTTAGCGTAAAGAGCCACTGTATAAGTTATTTTAAAGATTATTAGCAACCGAATTGTAGACAAGCTTCTAGTAGTTTATCAAAAATGTTTAGCAGAATCGTAACAATTGCACACGTTTATCGAAACACAAATAATGCGATAATTGTTGTATTTCTGAATGTAAGCTGGCGAGCTGAGTTGCTTAACAGCCATTTCTCGCTCACTCCCACCTTTGAAAAAGTCTTTTCGTAGCGGTCTGCCTGTGCTCAGGTTTTGACATAAAGCCAGGTGTCCGTACAGCCACGTGGGTCGATGTGTCACCCGTGTGGAGGTGAGTAACCCACGAGCCGTCCCCACCTTCACCTGCAGCCGCCGCCACGAAGACATGGTGGGAGGTTCAGTTAGCCAGTTGGCTAGCTAAGGCGAACACGGTGCAGAACAACAGCAGCGTGGACAAACTTTCATTTCTCCTCTGGTACACGAACGCCAACGACCTAACCGGAGAGGTACGCCAAAACATACAAAAACACGCAGCGCGACCGGTTCATCTGCGGTGCCCTTCAAAATAAAAGCACCAATGTGGCCCACAGACATTTTTAGCAGGTCAGTGTAAAAGGAGCAGCGCTCCAACCTTTCCTGACACTTCACAAGCCAGAAATTGCACCAAAGCCATATCAGTAAAAATGGCTTCAAATTGAATTTTACATAAAGTAAGGGCAGCTTCAGAAAACTTAGGTTTTCACCGTTAAAAAAGTCATATGGATTCAACTTTGTTTCACTTCATATCTTTTAACTCGTCCCGCAGTTTGATGTTTTGGAAGTCGATGGAATTAAAATTTAAGCAAATTCATCATGAACATTTCCACGTATATAAACTGGATATAGCGTTTATATACAGCTTGTGGTTATGCTTTCTACCATTAGCCTGTCTGCTGAGTATCCTCCCAGTCATTTATCATCAACTAAATAAATGTAATTTTTTTACATAAAAAATAGTAAGGAAAAAATGCTGTGTCTGTTGGTCATCTCTTTTGAGTCAATCAGTGCTCCACACACACACACACACACACACACACATATATATATATATTAGGGCCGGGACTATTACAGGGTCTGTAATTAATTAATGCAAATTATCAACAAATAAACAGTTTCAATTAAAAAATCCTTTTGCTACTAAAATTTTGAATGACTAGACGTATATGCTTAACAAACATGTTTATTTACTTTTTGAAATATTTTTTTTAAATTGTTATTAAACCAACAGATTGGGTATAGTTATTCAGATTTAAAGTATTTCAGAAACCCCTGATTGTTTAACTTATTTGAAAAACAAATAAAAAAAAATAAATGTAGATAGCACACTAGACAATAATGATAACACCATTATATTATATTTTTTTTGGACATTAACTCCATGTCTTTGACAAGGTGGAATCAAACCCAGGAATTCAGATGCTATTCTAACTATGAGGCAGCAGTGACAACCATATATATATATGTGTGTGTGTGTGTGTGTGTCATCATGTGAGCCCTTGTGTAGTCTTTGTTGTGTTAAATGTTAATGATGTAAATGTGTACATGTAGTTTTATCCAAAGCCTGATATGCTGTTTGTTTATTATTATGTGTAAATGTAAAATGCATTTAGAAAAAAAAAGAAAGAAAAAGAAGAAAATGTTGGACTTGGAAGGCTTTTGAAACGTTTATTTTATTAAACAGTCTAAAGTCTATGGATACTGCTTCAGATTTTAATTGTATAATTGATAATTAATTGCTGAAGCGGCTCTTGCAGAATTTGGCGCAAAAACAAAAAAAAATTGTTTTGAAAACCTCTCCGGAAGACGCAGTTATGATGCTGGTGGCTCGATCTTCTTGAACAAAGAGGCAGTGGCTCCCCACATGATTGAAGAGGACCAATCAGAGAGGAGGGAGTGGATCCATTTCTTTCTCCCAGCAACCCGTTCTTACTTTTTTTTTATTGGCTGCGGAACAAATTGTAAGGTACTCAAATGTGTTTGCGGCGTATTAAGGTAAAAAAAATGAAAAAATAAAAATCGACCTACTCGGAAGTCTCGCTTTAAATCAAATAGACTAAGAAGGTATTACTTATTCTTATTCTTTGCAAATTCTAAGAGCCTCAAGTTGTAATTAAGCAGGTTTAAATGCCCTGGAGCCAATCTGATTTCCCTTTCTCCGCTTTACTCTGCTTTTTGATCGGCTCTTTGTCAAATTAAACCTCATTCTTAGTATCAGAGATACTAAAACGAATTTACAGGGCATTTGTGGAAAATATTTGGCTTTCCCCTTAATACAACTCCTTGCTGGTAAGGATGACATTCATTTGGCGATACAAAAAAATTTAAGTTTTACAAAGTGGACAACATTTCTCAGATGGAACTTCTAAACCAGCTGTTGCTATACTAATATATAATTATATATTATTAATCTAATTACCAGTGTAGTAATAATTATTGTATCATCAACAAAAGTGTTTTTTAATTATGATTTTGATTTTGTTGGTATTTTTCTTATTATTATTGCTAGTAGTAGTAATAGTAGTAATGTCCATATCCTTGATATTATTGCCTTCACCAGTGAGTTTATGTTTTTGGTATCATTTGCATGTCATTTTGTCTTAAAACACGATAGCTCAAAAAGTTTTGAATGAATTCCGATGTTTTTTTTCTGAAACTTTGCAGGGGTGTAGAGCGGGGTCATGTTAACATCCATTAAAGTTTGGCTTACATCCCCCAAGGTCTTTATAACTTAGAAACTATGAGTGTGGTGTGCATTTTTAGCATATAGAAAGTATCGTACAAAGATTACAAATCTAAATGAGTAAGTAATTAAAATGTATACTGTCATGGTCCCAGGGCCTGTTGCCCAGAGTATTGGGTTTTGTTTTTCCTGTGGTTGTGTTGTTGTTTCCTTCTAGGTTTTGTTGTTGCTTTTGGTCTTTGATCTTTATTTGTTGTAGTCATGGTTCTGGGTCAACAAAGGGCCCAGTGTTTTCTGTTTTTGGACATTTCAGATTCTGTTTTGATTCTTAGTTTAGTTACCTAAGTTCTGTTCTTATTCACTGTTTTTGTATTTAGTTCCTCTGTCCCTGTGTTCCCTCTGTGTGCTTGCTTTACTGATGTTTTCTGTCTGGTTTGTGTGTCAAGTCTGCATCTTTGTCTCTGTGTCTACCTGTTTCCTATTTTACTTTGACACTCTGTTATTTCTTGTGCTCTGTATTCTGTTTAGCTTTCTTAGTCCTGTTAGTCTGATTAAGTTCAGTTGTGCTCGCTTCCTGTTGTCTGTTTCCTCTTGTTACCCCTTGTGTATTTATTGTCAGTGTTGGCGTCAGTTGCCTCCCGTTGTGGGCTCATCTGTTGGTCTGTTAGTGAGTTCTTCTAGTTAATGCTGCTGGCCCTGCCCACTTCTGTTCTCACTGTGTTTTCCAGCAATAAAGTTGAGTTCTTTGAGACTCTGTCTCTGGAGTCCTGCTTTGGGGTCCTCAACCTGCCCATCACGCAGTGGTACATTACACATCGCACTTTTCACAGATAAAAATTACTAAGTGCTTCACAATAAAACACAAGTAATAAAGGTATAATATATCATAACAATGTAAAACAATATAATTCAGCATAAAACAATAAGTTATTAGCAGGTCAGACAGAGATTACTGGGGAGCTTGAACATGCATGGCCCTAAAAGTTAGAATTTTTTTTTTTTTTAATGAAATCTAAAATCTACTGGCAACCAATGAAACAAAGCCAAATCTGGAGTGATAGGTGGTCTTCTGTTGGTGCCAGATAAAAGTCAACATTCTGCAGTTTGATTGCGATCCAGAGCTGATTTTTCAAGACGAGTTACAATAAGCCAAACAACAAGAGATAAAAACCTGAATAATCATCACAAGTTCAGCCTTAGGGTTGGATGTAGCTCAGGAGGTCACCTGCTAATTGGAAGGTTGGTGGTTCAATCTCTGGCATCTGCAGCCTATGTGCTAAAGTGTCCTTGGGCAAGGTCAATAGACTGAGCTGAAGGTCAAAGTGATATTAATACTATATAAAGATTTTTAAACTAGGGTCCTTACTACCATTTATTGTGTTGACAACATATATGCATATAGGGAAAGATTTATGGGTCTCCTAAATATCAGGTTACTTTGGACTTCTGACCTCTTCTTCAAGAGGTCAGAGGTCCTCTTTGTACTTAAAATTCGACTGCCTTTGTTTGTATTGGAAACATTGAGGAAATGATACTGGTATATGGGGATTCTAAATATCACATTATAGTTTGCATCCAAATATCACGTCACATATGACCTCACTTTGACATTTCATATCTGGCTTTTTTTCAAGTTGACCCCAAAATGTGTTATATCTTAAAAGAAAATATTTTCAAGAGAAAGACAATGAAATGCCTAGTTAGCTGGAAATATACTGCAGTATAATATTATATAATAAGTTATTCATGTCCAGTTATTTACAAATCAGTACCTATTATCCATTCTCCATATCCATACTCCTACAAGTTTGTGTAATCAAAGTAAACATCTGTCATGCTGCCCTTATCTGCATTACAAAGTTCTTAAAATATGTTTCAAAAGAAATAAAATTAATATATACAAAATACAATACTGTTCTCTTAAAAGTAAATACTGTTCACACACAGACACATAGATGCTTAGAGGTGTAACAGTGAAGATGCAAGAAGCAGAGGTAATGAAGGTGGCTGAGTTTAAATACCTGGGGGCCAACCATCCAAAGCAACAGGCAGTGCAATGGAGAGGTGAAGACGAGAGTGCAGGCAGGCTGGAGCAGGTAGAGACAAGGGTCAGGGGTGATTTGTGACAGAAGGATAGTAGCATGAGTGATAGATGGTAATGAGACCCGCTGTGATGTATAGTTTGAAGACAGTGGGACTGAAAAAAACAGAAGGTGGAGTGGGAGATGGGACAGCTGAAGATATTAAGATTTTCATTGGGAGTGGAGAAGGATGGACAAGATTGAAATGAGTTCATCAGAGGGCCAGCTCAGATCGAATAGCTTGAAGAGTTAGAGAGGCAAGGCTAAGATGGTTTGGACATATACAGAGGAAGGATAGTGGCTATGTGGATATACTGGACAAAGGATGCTGAAGATGGAGCTGCCAGGGAAGAGGAAAAGAGAAGGACATGCAGAGGGTTGGTGGGACAGAGGAAAATGCTGGAATAGGGTGAGATGGAGGCAGATGATCTGCTGTGGCGACCCCTAAAAGGAGAAGCCGAAATAAGGAGAAATGTTGTTTTAAAAACATATACATTTCTGACTACATCTAC
>VUQK01021618.1:27811-39381 GCA_015106715.1 Bujurquina vittata | reverse complement strand
CATTAAAGCTTGTTTTAAATTGGGCTAGAAAAAATGTTTTCAAAAACAAAAAAAAAAAAAAAAAAAAAAGAAAAAGAAAAGAGTTGTAATTTTTTTAAAAAAAAGGGAAAATTGACCAAAACAATGAGACAAATTATCAAAATAAGTTGATAATAATAAGTACATTTAGTTCTGCCTGTCTTTATTAACCTTTAGTGTGCCTCATCATTTAGATGACAATTTAAAACACTCCGAGTGGTTAGTAATAAGACTTGGTCTGTGTTTCACATCCAATTAGAACCCCAGAGAGATCAGTTCTCACCTGAGCACAGGTACCGCCTGATAACGATGGGGCTCATTTTCAGTAACATTAATTATGAGCTCAGCTGAATCAATGCTTTCCTCTGGAGGTCTTCCTGTCATGGCTGCTTCTGTTGAAATCTTCTCAGGGTCCCAGTATGAGCTGACGAAGAAGACTACTTTAAGTTGTTTCTAATCAGCCTTGTTTTGTTCCACCTTCAGGTCCGGGTCACCCAGGAGCTGAAGCACACTCACGCTGAGCAGATGAGCAGATTACAGATCAAACACCAGACAGAGTGTGACCTGCTCGAAGACCTGAGGTGAGCAAACACAGGTGCATCACAGGGTACCTATTAAATGCCAAGATGACTTTCTGAAGAAACAAAACATTTCAGACTGGTTTGTTTGAGTCTTCATATGAGAAGCTGTTCATCATTGAAAACTGAAACTTCCAGGAAATCAGGACATAAATCTTTTAATTGAGTAGCTGAAGATTATGTATTAATCTCACATCTCACACTCTTTCCTATCAGTCTTAGAAACAGCCCGAATTATTCAATTAACGCATTCATAATGAGCGACGACACTTGAGTTAAACAAAAAAGGATTTATTTTTTCTGTCAGTAATGCAGCAACGGTGGTTGTTCCTGTGTCACTTGCTAATTGGAAGTGATATTATAAAGCTTATTTCTAAGAGAGCTGCTGCCAAGAGCAGAGCTTCTAACATCCTTGCCTCTGCAGTAAGATTTAATTTGTAGGGTGTGTTTAAATTCCGGTATTTGAGGGTTGAAGGCTTTGAATTTAGCTTCTCCTCTGCTTTCTGCTTTGCATGTCTGTGAAAATGAGAGCAAAGGAGAGAAAGTAAAAGACTTACACTGCACTGACATGAAATGAGTGTGCATAAATTCAATAAATGTGTGTTACGCACACACAGACTTTATTTGAGCAGGCTGCCCAGGTATATCTGAGGACTCACTTTAATTTTTTTTTAGTTCTTTTTTCTTTACATTTGTTATAGGCAAAATGTGGCCCCCTACCTAGCATTTAGTTAGATTGATATGCCATGCTACAGCATATAAATAAATAAACTCAACATTTTCTCACTAAAAATTCTTGATTTTTGAAACAAGGACTCAGCCATGAACTGTGACAAACAGAATAGTTTCCTATTGTATGTTGTGTTTGTCACAGTTCATTGCATTTAGCTTAATTCAGCTGCCTTATTCTCCAATGAATTTGTCCAAAGTTTAACCCTTTACATAATTTCATGAAAAATCATTGCCCAACTCAGATCTAGGAAACTGCCATCAATTTAATTGCAGACAATTATCCAACCCCTTACTTTAAAAGTACAGTGCTGCTAACCAACTAACTGTGGCCTCACCCGTCTTAAGTTTCCTTAATATCTGGCTTATTGGCTGTTGTGGCACTCCTCAGCTGCTTCTCCACTAGGTCTCAACTCTATCGTCTTGGACTGCAGCTGGAAATGGTAGCCCCTCTGTTGGTCTGTAGAACCACAAACCAGACCCTGCAGCAGATGAAGAGCTAGTTCATAAGCTGCTTGCTGTTCCAAATGGTGGACTCATGGAATGATCGCTGCTCACGTTTATTCTTCAAAAAGGGGGTTGTGAACAGCAATGAGTCCATGATTCTAATCAATCAGACCCCCCACCCCCAGAATCAGCAATTTTTTGGGGGGTAACTTCTACATAATATGCAAGTTTGCCTTTAATGTGCTTGGGTTGGGTCAAAGTTTGCTGCTTTTTTATATATATGATCTTGTTTTTGATAATCATTTTGTTTTGTTTTTATTTAATGTCTCCATAATCGCACCATTATTCGCATGCAAAAGGAAAATATAATACAGTAAACCAACAACTGTATGGTTGTTTTCCACTTTTTAAAGAAACCGCATTCAAAGGTCGAAGTGGATTTCTCTTTAAATCTGAGGATCTGGCCAAGTAAACAAATAGTGACACAGAGGGCTCTGTGTTTAGATGTGTAGGCATTTTAAAAGTTTAAAAGCCAAAGGTTGTGGATGTATCATCAGCCTTAGATTTGACAGCCTACTGGCTCCCCGCTTCCTGTCTGTGGTTGGTGGCGGAGCAGTGAACCTCCAAACAGCTGGAAGTCAAGGTCACAGAGAGCTGCCAGATGTTCTGACTACCCTGAACGGTTCACTGTGGGAGGGCGAGCGACTTTACTCGGCGAGGAACAATGTGAAACTTGACTGGTACAGATTTGTAAGGGTCGCTCCTCAATCACTGACAAGAAGTGATTCAGCAAACTGGAAATTGCGTCTGGCTGTCAGCAAGAGCTCTGGTTGGGAAAATGGCAGGAAGTGAGCGTGGGGGTCGGTGGAATAGAGGGAGCCTTGGAAATGCAGTGAAGAGGAAGAGAGGGAAGCTCCCAGGAAGTACAGCGGATTGTTTAGAGGCAGGGTGGAGCATGGCAGTCAAGTCCTGACATGTTTAACGACTTAATGATGATTTTGCTGCAGCTGAGTTTTTCCCAGGGCACTGACCTCTCTTCTTTTCTTAGACTTTGCATAAACTTAAGTTGAATTGTGATTAACTTCCTGTTATTGTGAGTAAAAAGTGCTGGTTTTCCATGAGCATCTCACAGAAAACCATCATAGAAAAGAGTGGAGTCTCAGATATGCAGGATACAGATGTAGGTCTTTTTCTAGACAGTATCCTTAGAAACATCTATGTTAATTATCACAGAAAGAGGGAGGCAGCTGTGGAAAGGGGAGGATAATAAAAGCTTAAGAATAATCAGAAAGTATGGTCATTTGGTTTTGGGAGTGGTTTCTTATGAAGGAAAAGAAATTGTAAAGGAAGTGCTGGGTGGTTTGACCAAAATTTGTATCACAGTATTTTTTTAAGGTTCTGGTGGTTTCACTGTGTTATTATTATTATTATCTTTATATGGGTTTACAATGACGTCAAGAGCCGTGTGTAGTTGGTTTTGGTAGTGTAGTGTCGCAACCAAGTGATGGCCACTCAGAGCATTGCATTCATGCGTGGATGACAAAGTTTGCATTATTCGTGATCATTTTTCAGTACTGAGATCAGAACCAATGAGGTCAGAACTTGTCAGTACTTCAGTCTTTAACAATTTAGCCCTGCGCCTATCTAATACCAGGTTTCTGTGTCTGTTTCTACTAATATGGATATTGTTGGAGTGGAATTATACCAGCAGTGAGTACTTTTCTTGTCAAGTGTTGTGACTGTCTTGAACAGGAATGTTTCTCATCACCTCAATTAAACGGAAGAAAATGTTTGACAAGTCAACTCATCTAATAGTAGAAAAAACTAATACTACTAGATGTGGACTTTTTCCCTTAGAGGTTGGCGTAGAATAGAATAGAATAGAATAGAATGCCTTTATTGTCATTATACAGGATGTACAATGAGATTGGAGGGCCACTCCTTATCAGTGCCATAAAAGAAAGCCAAACTTCCTAAATAAAAAATATAATCTAGAAAATATACAGAAAATAAAAGTGCATTTAAAATATACAGAAGAAAAATTTTTATAAAAATATACACAGAAAATGTATTAAAATACAGATATCTTCAAATACAGGTATTTTATTTTTACAATATATACATTGTACAAATAATGTACACATAATAATGGAGATGGTGAGTATTTCATAATGTAATATGCACAGAGATGTGGGTAATGCGCAGTTAAAATGGGGGTGTGTGTGAGTTCAGAGTAGTGATTGCTCTGGCAAAGAAAGAAGGCGTCCACAGGTCTGTGAAGAATGTTGTGCATTGCCCTGGTCAAGTGGTTATTTGTCTGTTTACTTTAATACAACTACTCATTTTCTATATAAAATGGTTGCAGAACTCCACTGCAGGGTTATCAACTGTCTTACTTCTTATCCACTGCTGTTGTCCATTAAGAATATACAAATACAGTAAAAATCACCTAAGTCGAAGTCGCACAATCAGATTTTCGCTTTAGTCAGATTGCTTCTGTAGGTCCCGATTTTTCCTAGCGTTAATTCCAATAAAAAATCATCACGTAAATCAGATCATACAAGTCAGACTTTTGCCTACCTCAGAAGAAAAATCTGGTCCCATTGTAATTAATTTCCAATGAAATGTGATCGGATTAGTCGGAGGAGTTTAGCGCTAAAGTCCTCCTCAGCTCCTGCCATGCCCACTTCCGATATTTATGATCTATGCAAACGCCAGGCATCGGCTTGTTCATGCACAGCTGCACACACTCACAATGCATAAGATCGCATAAGTGTCTATACAGTCACGTGATGTCTGGATTGGCTGCACTGGGTGAATCAGTTCATTTCACCGGAGGCAATCATGGCAAGCGCCCGAATCAAGCTACAAACTCGCACTTCGAGCAAAAAATCACGAGATTATAAAATTTGCAGAAGCAAATCCAGAGATGAAGCAGAAAGCCATTGCAGTAAAATTCGATATTAGCCCCGAAACTTTGTCTGAAGGACAAGATTTTATATGACTTAGACATCAGACAGATTTTTTTACAAGTCGGATAAAATTCCATTGGCCATTTGAATACAACTTAGGAAATTTCCACTGTAATTAGTTTAGCTGACTAGTATTTTGAGTGCTGAGGAGCTAGGGCAGCAGTTGTTCAAGTATCTAGTCGATTAATCTCATACCTATGTAGGAGAACTATGTCTCCACGCAGTAGAAGGAACATGGTCTATTTGCACCATGTCTTCTAGAGTTTAAGGTGCAATTTCAAGAGACAGTCTAGATTTAAAGATTTTTCATAATTTTGATCCCATTCATACTGTAGCTGCCTTGTATGACAACAGTGCTAGCATGCTGTTGTATAGACGCTGACCAATACAAGATTTTTAAGACAGATGCCGATATTTGCAGGGTTCTAACTAGCGGTTGGCTGCTGAGAATTTCTCACGCACACACCACCCCCACCCCCAATCCCAGTCGTCCGGGCAGTACCAAGGTGACCACCTATCACCACCACCAAAGATATTTGTAATATAAATCACCAAAAATACCAATCTTTGCATTTTTAAAAAAAATTCTTTTAACTTTTAGACACACAAAACAAGAATGAATATTAACATCGCTGAAGGGGGTTCCCCCTGTCTCCTGTCTCTTCTTTACTCTTCAAATTTATTAGCTGTTTGCAGACATATTGGCGAACAACTAATATCGGCCCAGCTCTGCTTGTATGCTCCACAGTCAGATAAATATGTACACACTTGCAAATGGATTTGTGGTAATGTCCACTATAGTAGGTTTCTGCAGAACCACAGTTTCCCACAAGGACAGGTACAGACACGGAAGGCAAACTGGCTTCTCAAAGTGTCGTCCTGACCACACTATGGGGGAAAAAAACCACATACACTGTGTGTATGTGCGTTATAAGATGAAGATTTTTAACTAACATTTTGTTGCCCTTAAAACTGACCAAGCACTGTGTCAAAATCTGTATTTACTGGCAAGAAAATTTTAAGTTGACACAACTCCTCAACTTTGGCTAACTGTGCCTCTGCAATCCGGTCTTTATTCTTCGATAAACAGATTTTTTTTTGTATGTTGTCTTATCCATAATTCTGCTTTGTTGTCATTCACATTTACTTCATTTGCTCCTCTTCAGGTCTTTCAGCCAAAAGAGGGCAGCTGTAGAGAGGGACTACGCCCAGGTAAATAAATCTTTTTTGTCGTTTTTTTCACATCACTACTGATGCTCGTTAGCATCACTGCTCTCACTGCCTTGTCATTTCTGTTGCTAAAAATGTTTATTTGTTATGATGCAGCTCACCAAACACACCATATGACAGTGAGGTTGAGGATGTGGCCCTAAGAAAGCTTTGGTTTTCATGTGGCCAGATAGCTCATGAATGGAAACCAGCCACAGAAAAAACACCACAACAGAGAGAGGAACGGGATCCACCAGTCATCCGTTGGCTGGTTTCCTCCTCGCTCTGTTGTTTTTGCCCGCAGCTTCCTAGAGACGCCAGTCGACTGTCTGAAAATCCCATCTCTGTTCAGGTTTTGCAGCCCTGTGAGAAATGTCCACCAGCTCTGTGAAAAGAGGGGGCTCGTCGCTAGTTATCTAACCAGCAACCTTACATGTGTGTTTGCCCATGTGGGTCTGGTGTTCAAGAGGCTTATTGCGAAAATCCAAACAAATGGAACCAGGATTCATCTGTTTTATAAACCCAACTGGGAGCTAAAGGGAAAGAGCAACTAGCTCTTTAATGCTCAATAACTTCTCATGTTCATAGAGCTTTGGTTAATGTACATAATCAACCATAATACTTTACCTCCCCAGTAGATCAGAGCTTTACTGGCCACTTGTTTAAGAAACTAATTTCTCTTACTTCTTACGCTGTTGGATAAACTAAGTTGCTAAAGGGTTTAAATGTTGTGGAGTATACCCCAAACCCTCTTTAGACTTGCAGAGAGGATGGACATTATGAGCCTGGGAAGTTTACAAGGAGAAACATGATTCAGGACCCCATTTGGCCTTTTACCAGCAGAGTTTTTGTTTGTGATCCCAGCTGTTGTCGACTCTATAAAAAAAACTGTTTTTTGCTTTTTTTTGTTATTTTATGTTTTTCCACTCCACCTGGGTTTGTTGCTGTCTTGGTGTTGCATCTTTGCTGCTTGCTTAATGTCAAAGAGGAGAAACCGCAGCTCCTAGTTAATCCACGAAAGCATCACCCCTACTGTGATATTTTGTCTTTTTTGGTTTGGTTTTTTAGCTACTTGAGCTGAATCTGGAACTAATTTTATTCACAAACATGCTCCTAAATATGTCTTACAATTTGCATGCATCTATCTGTGGAGCTGCACGACCAATGTGGTTGCCCACGAAGCTGAGAACATAATTTTTATCTCAAATGCTTCCTTTGATGTAAATGACAGCTTTGAAGGCTGAAGGAAAAAAAAATATTTGTAAGCCAGGGTCGCTTCAGCCTGTTTGCCTCATAGGTGAACTCATAACTGCAGCTGGTGGAAATACTGTCACTGGCCTGCCAGACTTTTTTTACTGGCCCCGGACCATTTGGCCATCACTTACACCAAACTCTGTAAAGACAAAGAAACCAAAAAAAGGTGGGGTAGGAGTGTGTGTGTGTGTGGGGGGGTACTCTTGCAGCTGTAGGCTGTGAAATTAATCTTGCAGGACCCTTGGAGGGGTCATAGGAGTCTGACTGTACACATGTCTTTTATGGACCCACAAGGTCACCCGGGCAATCTTTTGGGAAGTACTGTGTGGCCACAGGCTACTGGGGTCAATGTTACACAACATCGGGTCCTTGTATAACTTAAGTGTGAGCTGTGTCGGCAGCGTTGGCGCAGAGTCAAATGTGTTCTCAGTGGCTGTTGGACTTTGACAATTTCACTACTTGTCTCCTGTATCCTATTTGATGTGCAAAGACAGGATGTCAAGGTGTCAGTACTGATATCACAGTGTTTAATGCAGTAACACGATTTTTGTGTTGAAAAAGTTATGTTTAATCTTAGGTTTTTGATTTTTGCTATAATCAGGCAGCCCTACCTGCAGCTCTCCCCTCTGAGCTTAATTTACATAAAAATGAGTGGATCTTGACCTTTGGCTTTTATACAGATTTGAGCCCCACTCTCCCAGGTGGAAGTCCTCTGCTTTGTGCCCTTCGGAACAGTTTTGCCAGTTATTCTGACACAACATGAATGCTCAGAGTTCAGAAAAGGTTCAGGGGCCTTCTTCCCTCTCAGTCCTGATTGATTGATTGATTCATTTTGTGTGTGTGTGTGTCTGTGTGTGTAGTAATTGCCAAAACAGTATTATTTATTTAAGCTTTAAGTTTAAATTTTTTTTTAATAAAAATATTACAAGTATAATGTACTGGAATACTAATAGATTCTTTAAATGGAGAAGACATCCTTTCACATTAGTTGATGAGCAGTTTCAGGAGCATCAACACTTTATCTTTTTAAAAAAAATTTTTTAGCTTGAACAAACACACCCACACCCAGTGGGTGCTGTCAAACCCTCTATTCTGGGTACACAATAATTGCACGATCGGTTTTAAACAAACTGCACAGAAATTCCAATGCAGAAGTAAAAAGGGACTTTTGACAAGGAACTTTATTGTAACAGCCATGAGAAAAGGACCATGTTGGTGTGAAAGTGAATGTTTTGTGGCGCATTAAGACCAGCTTTTGTTTAAATCTTCTTTAAGACAGGAGTTTTTGAAATAATCTCGACTTACGGAAATAAACCAGGTTTACTTTGTTTTGTTGCATTTTATTGAGCTCTTTCACTTTATAGAGCAGTGTTATATTTTTTTATTCAGCTTTTTACATGGTATTTCATTGTATTTTGCATGGACTAAAGACATGCATCCAAAATATATTGTTCTTCAGTTAAGAGAATCAAAACAGGACACATCACCTTAAATAAAAGACATTTCTTATACCAAGAAAATGGCAAACTTATCAAAGTATTGTAAAATGTCTCAAATTATTAAGTAATCAGTTGCATCAGTTAAACATAAAATACATTTATTTTGGCTCATACTTTTACATAGTCTGTTAAAATTGTGTGCGTGTGAGATTAATCCTTAAAGGTAATTATCAGCTGACCTGTAAGCAGACTAAGGGGAAGAAAGGTTTTCCAATAAAAACGTCTGTCCACACAAATGCAGAAAGAACATAAAAAAGAAAAAAGCATCCAGCGGTGAGCCGAGTCAGCCTGCAGGCATGCTTTTGTAACCCGGTGCATGTGTGTTTTATTGGATATGCATGCCCCAGTGTTTTCAACATTTTATCCTCGTATGGTTTAAAAAAAAAACACACACACAGAAGACTTTATCAGATGAAAGGACATCTTGTGGTCTTGAGAAACATTTGTCAATGAAATAATTAGCTGTAATGCTGTATTCAAAGATTTAATGGCTCAAACACTTAATGAAATGTTACTTTGAGCTGTAAACAGAGAGAACAGTAATCAAACCCAGTCTGTTTTTGTAGGGGACTAAATTATGATGTCCGTGTTTCCAAAATGATAATCAGTTGTTTCATCCAGACAAGATTTTTTTCCTTTTTAACACTTGGGAGATCTTAGGGACACTATGTGCCATTTTGTTTTATTTTCAATCCATTTTGGCTGTGCTGAATGAATATAGCTCAAATTTGCCAGAGGATCTAAATTTAAAAAAAAGTTTTTATCTGTTTTTTAAAGTTTAGTTAAAACAAAACTTAAGTAAAAAAGAAAAAATATTACTCTACAATATTTTTACAGCAGCTTTTGGGAAAGTGGCATTTTTTTGCCCTTAGGATCACAAGTGTGGTGCTCTCCTAAGTTAACTGTATGCTTTAATTTTTCTGAGTATCTTTAGGTTTTTGTCAACCAGACTTTTAAGACTTATAAGACATTTGTTGGCATCATCTTTTCCATTATTTGACTATTTGATGGAAACCTTTTTCCATTAATGGGGTCAAGAAGTGCATTATTTTAATGTGGCGTTTGTAGGGTTTGCGTGCCAGAAATGAGGCGCGAACAGAAGACAAATAAGTGAAACAAACGCATCTTATATATATTGTGCTTTTTTCAGACTGATTAATCTTTCGTTGCAGGCCTGAAATGAAGTAAATGTCCTTATTGAGTGCTGCATTAGGTTGAAAGGTGTTCTGTGTGTCTTGGTTGAGCTGCCTCTCAGTTATGTGATCAGTTAGAGACCCACTGCCAATGGTTGAATCAAAGTGGGTCAGAGTGTCTCTGGATCTCTTGTTCCTTTGGTTACACCCCCCTCTTTCCAGTTTTTTCCACCAAATCTCTTCTCTTTACACGCCTTTTTCTTGGTCCCTTACACCTGCAAGCTGCTATAGCCATTAGCCGATTGCTATTCAGAGCACACAGTATGATAAAATGTCCTCCTCTGTGTGGCTCTTCCTCTGCCGTCCTCACATCCCTCCTCCTCCTCCCCTGCCCTTTTTCTCATCACGCCATTCAGGCGTGTCTGCGATGCTAGCTCAGTATGCGAATCTCTCTCTATCTGCAGCCCACAATGGCCTGGTCTGTAGTGCCTTTGAAGCTTTGGCACCAAGATCACCAAGACCAGTGGGTTCAGAGCCCGGCCTAGCCTGCCTCAGGAGGGCATGGGAGGGCCTGTCTTTTCACAGTGGACAGACGAAGGATAGATGGGTTCACATTCTTGATAGGCACAAGTCACAAAAGGCAAATAAAAAGTCTCTTGAAAAATGTTGACATGAAGTGGAAAGTCAGCATGTATGGGGAGTAACGATCCACTGTTTGACTGCACCCTGATCTGTTCACGCTAGACTTTTCAAGGGGTTTTGTTCTCCAGTTTGGGTCCTGTGATCCTCACAAAATTAAAACTGTTAAAGTAAGTGAATACTACCTGTTGTTACTAGTGTAACTAATTTATAAATGAAAGTTGGCTTGGCTGCATTTTCCCCTCTTGGAGTTCTCACATGGGTTACTAAGAATATAATGAGTTAATCCTGGCATGGATTTATTACATGAAATACATTTTAGTTGTTTTTTTTTTAAGATGTGGAGTATATATATTGCTGTTCGAGAGAAATTTCTACATGTACCATTTTAAAACTGCAGCAAATGCTTTAAGTATACCACTAACAGGCTGCCCGAGGCTGTTATCTAGAGACAACAGCCAATATTGGGGACTTGATTTGTATCCTGCAGCTATCTAGGCTGAAATTATTTTATATGTGCTGATTAAAGTGTTTAAAGAAGGAACTAAAAAGCAAATTTGTTGTCAGACAGTAACCTGTGGTTCTCATGTTGCATTTTGGGAAATGCATTCCCTCTTCCACAAGAGTTGGAGCTTAGCGAGGTAACTTCAGGTTTAACCCTAAGTTTTATCAGGAAGTGGTTCATTTCTTACTTGGTTACATTGCCATGATAACCGATGCTGCAGACCTAACCTGCTGTCGAACAGATTATATTCAAGATTAAAGATCAGCAGGTACAAACCTACCCCCTACTGACCAATGAAATCTTCAGAAAACGGCATCACCAGTCTAGGAAGATCCCTCAGACCTCCGTGTGCAGATAGAGGGTCTAAAATTTGTCTTTTCTTTGTGAGTGCCAGTAAAAAACGTGAATTCTTTTTAAAAAAAAACAAAAAAAAACTTTGTTTCTGCCATTTTTCCAGTTAGCTGCAGTTTTAAAACTGTCTATAAGCCTTATGGATCTTAAATTAAATTTGGAAGTAGGTTAAACATATGTTTTAATTCTGTTTTTTTTTTTTTTAAATTATTCTTGTCTCAGACTGTTAAACATCA
>VUQK01021617.1:4294-14904 GCA_015106715.1 Bujurquina vittata | reverse complement strand
TCTTGGGCGGGGGCTGTGCCCCCCCCCCCCCCCCCCCAACCTCTATGGAGCCCCCAAGCTCACCAATATTTGTCACCATTTGTCGCAGTCTCTCCTGTCCCAGACGGGACAGTTGACCGCTGTTCCAGTTTTACCAAACATAAAAGTTACTGATACAGGCTCTGAGCCGATACAGGCTCTGAGCCGATACAGGCTCTGAGCCGATACAGGCTCTGAGCTGAAATAGATGTCAAAATGATCCGATCTCTATCCGTGGTGCTGAACTGCTTCGCCTGCCTTTATGTGGGCAACCTCAGTATGGGCATGTTTCACCTTTACCTCACTTCTCTCCTGAGTCTCTTTTCATTTGCAGAGGAGTTTGAAAACAACCTTACAGGTCTTTGTTATGTGGCCTGCTTACTATTGAGCAATATTGTTACAGTGTCACCATTTGGTAATGTGGCAGCTTAGCAACTTATGAGTGAATTAAATGCTGGCATTATGTAAGATCTTTGTAGGATACTGTGCAATGTTAGTGTTTGCTTCAGAAGTGACCAGCGGAAACTCTCACTCTTCACCAGAGAGTCGTCTACTTCCCTGTGGTAATCTGGCTGCAGTTTCAAATCTTTTTCTAAACCAGCTGTGTCAAGCGAGGGGTGCATCTGGTTCGGCATCAAATGGTGATGATTTGTCAGTCTCAGGATAAGAAGTTATAGTAAATCAGAAATGCATCTCAAGCTTCCACAATGACTGGTTTCCAGCCAAATATTTAAATTTCCTACATTTCATGCAGTGCTGAGGAATCTAATTTACAAATTATTGTGTTAATTGTTTCCAAAAATGTAGCCATGATGGCTTAACTGAGCCTACTCTTAGTGATGCAAGGCATTCCTCTTGTGCCTGGAAACACTGAAACAAATGACTATTTGTGTTTTAATCAGAGATGACTCCATATCAGTGTGTTCTTGTTTTTGTGGACTTCTGTGTCTGAAAAAAGCAATAATTAAGTGTGTCGTTAATATATAAGGAAATAAGCTTTATATAAGATTACTGTAGAACATCAACTTTTCTTTATTTTTTGGCATGATCCATTTCATCCACGAGTTGGTTCTGATGCAAACTGAGCAGATCCACAAGGTTCTACAGGAACAGGTCAGTGTGAGTACGCATTCCTCTCAGTACTCGATGCAAAAATCTAGTTTCTCAGCAGCGCTATTAAATATTCCCAACAACTCATTCCGAGCTTTTTAAACCAGATCAGTGTAAGAGATACATGTAATGAAAGAAGGAATTTTACTCTCCTTGAATCTGTAAAGCTTCCAACTCGGCACTTGTCACTTACCCTAATGACCCAAATCCCATAAAACTGCTTTCAGGCTGAGGCTGGGTCGTTAAGCCATTACAGGCTTTCAGGAAGCAGACAGTGCATGGAGCCCATTTGCAGCCATGGCAAGAACAGTAATGCAATCACGTTTTGTGTTTGTTTTACATTTAGGCCTTTCTTTGCCTTTGTTTCCATACTTCTGTTCTCTGCTGTTGCAACTGATGTAATATCCTGCTTAGGGGTTGCTGGCCTCAACTTCAAAGCCATCCAAGCAGCTCGCCCTGTGGTTGCAATACCCGCGCATTGCAAAGCCTTGGATGTCTAATGCATAGTGCAATAGCGGGTCCCATTTGAGGAAATGTGCTACTTCATCTTAAAAAATGACTTAATGTTGTTCACATAGACAACCTGAACAAACTGTGGCACCTTTCTGTTTGGACATTGCAAGGAAACATATTGAGGTTCTGTTTTTTTGTGTACAGTTTTCAACTTTGCACGGTTGTGTGTTTACTCAGAAATTGCAACACTCTTCTCTCTCTCAGATGTGTATTTACAGCAGCAGTATACACACACCATCATTATTACGGTCAACTAATTCAACATGCACGGTCAGTATTACAAAAAATGCACACAGTTTAAAACAGAGGTTTACTGCAGTTTCCCAGGTTTTTGGTTTCCACGAAGGATCGGCATTTCTGTAGTGGCGGTTAATTTTTAAACATCAGCGTTTGTTAGTGTAATAAGAAAAAAAAAAAAAACACACTCACTGATGGCAAATGAAAAAAGCAGCCACAGAAATAAACAATTCCACAAGTAAATGACACAGCTGCAAATGCCAAAGGTCCTCTGAGCAGCAGCAGAACACTTGTTACATTGGTAGAATATGTTGTGTTGAGGGGTAAGCCCCAGTAAACAGTTCATGCTGCTTTGAGGTTTGAGGCAGTTATGACATGCTGCTCAGCACTCAGCAGTTTCCTGAGTGTGAAATGAGCATTCTGAATATCCTTTGCTTTTCTGCACCATACATGTTGCTGCTGTAACAATGAAAAACACTCCCAGTAGAATGAATTAAGTACCTTTTACTCATCTTCCCACAGTGACGCCGAGTGCTTCGAGTTATCACATGACGTGCAAACAAATGCAATATCATCTCAGCTATCAGGATGCTAATAGGTAAAAATGCTTTCATATTTATATTCAAGTAAATATTTCTATACAGCATGTATTTAAATTTTGTGATTTAAAACGTTCAGATAGATTTAAAGTCATCACAAATTATTTTGAACTTTGATTTTAATGAGTGGACCAGTCAGGCAGGATCTTTATACACTCCCCTGTTAATCCACTGAAACGACCTGCACACACACACACACAAACACACACACACACTGGATGCTAATACTTTGGCTCAACCATTGTCTTCTTCAGACTGTATGTAAAAGTGCAGCGAAATGTTCAAAAAGGTAGCGACTGTCTCTGGAAGGAAGGTTGGTCAAAAACTCTGACCCGACCTTTCACAATAATAAAAAAAATATTCCTCAGTTTACACATACAAAAAAAAAAAACTGAATGCAAAGGCACCTTTGCTGGCACCTTATCTGGAACTAAAAGGTGAACTGCACTTCAATTATGGAGATAAACTGAGTCAATCTTAAAAAACAAAACAACAAACAGAAAATCAGTGCCCTTAGCTGTACGGGAAACGCAATCAGTGGATGTGAACGTGCAATAAATTTCATAGGTCAAAACTTCATCTCATTTAACATAAAATCTGGCACAGACGTCATTGAAAACATATTCGTTATACTCATAGCTTTTCACAACATCTGATCCACTGATAAACGAAGGCTTTGTATTTTTTCCACTTCAATCCTGTCGTGTCTCCCATAACAGGATTTAATAAGATTTAGTGATTGAAGCAGATACTTAATGTCCACAATGACAAAATGTAATTATTTTTTGCAGCGTTCCTGCTTCTCCAGCATCTGCTTGGAGATCTGGCGTGAGTACGAACAACTATGAAGAACCTCTGGTGCTCACCTTAAGAACGACTTAAAAAAAATGTCTGTGCAGAAAGCCACTTAAAAACAATAACACACACTCTGCTAATTGATGCTGGAGCTCATCTATCAATACCACCTGACTTCCCGTGTAAAATAACCAAATAAACATATACACAGGAAAAACGTAATCATCTTTTAACAAAAGAATATCCTAACCTTTGAGCTGCATCTCAGCTTCCCGCTGATTCTGCTGTGGTGTTGCTAGGTGTTTGCCACCATCCAGCAAAGGTCATGTGATGACCTCAAATTGTCCCCTGTGTGGGTGGATGAGTGCTTATGCAATCGGCGGGGATGATAAATGAAGGTCCTACACTGTTGCCAAGTGCTAAAGAGATGTATCAGTTTTCTAGTGTGGGCAAAGATAGCGTTCTGGTGCCAGCAGCAATTGTAGTATATGTAGTTTTTTGGGTACCAGAGTCAGGATTGAACCATCTCTTCTGAAGAAATGCAGGACAAAAGGTGGCTATGTAAATATCTTTAAAGCCCGAGTTACAGAAGCAGTACACCATCGGGTCGAGCAGGCAGTCGCTGTAAGACAAAACCATGAGGGCGTCGTACACCTGGACAGCTACGTTTTCGGCGTCCTGCCAGTCTTTGAGCCGTACGTACAGCAGAACTGCTCTGGCTATCGCGCAGGGCAGGAAACAGATGGAGAAGATGACAACAACGGACGTGACCAACCACACGGCCCTCCTCAGCTTGGTCCTCTCCCCGACCGTCCTCTTCCTCAGCCGCCTGACGATGCAGTCGGTGCAGTAGACGAGGGTGATGTAGGGGATGACGATTTGGGAGAAGAAAACAATCTTGGGGGAAAAAAAATTATTATTTAGTACGATGGTAATATGTTTCATACAATACACTCATATTTATCATATATATACTTCTGGCTCAAAGATCACTGTTGTCCTGATAGAGTGAGGTGGTGTGTACCCTGTGCAGGTCACCGAACCATCACAGTAATCATTTAGATAGCATATTATTAGTAGTAGTAGTAGCAGTAATAGTATAGTAGTAGTAGTAGAAGACAAACGGAAACAGTACCTCTCTGAAGGTATCCGTCACATCGTGAAAATACGTCTCTCTTTCACGGCCGTGGCTGTTGCAGCACTCAAAGGTTGTGACCATAGTGGGGGCGGTGAGGGGAAGCAAGAGGATCCAGATGATCACGGATATCTGAGGAGATTTCTTAAACACTTTGACACAATTTCTCCTGCCGAGATGAACCACGCTGAAGTAGCGATCGAGGGACATTGCGATGAGGAAGGCGATGCTGGCCCCTCGATTGAGAAACAGCATGAAGAGCATGATCTTGCAGAGCACGGTGTTCTCGCTGCGCCTCAAGCTGTGCCGGTAATGGTGGATCTTGAAAGGAAGGCAGCCCACCAGCAAGAAATCAGCAACCACAATATTGAAAAGGAAGATGGCTTTGTTCCTCCAGAACTTGAATCTGAATGAAAGGAAGCAGTTCATGAAGCAGCTGTTTCAGAGTCACACAGCACACGGAGGAGCAGGGAAAAAGAAATCTAAGCTTTCGACGCTCGCGCTGTCGAGTTCGAGTTTTATTGTCTCATTGTGGAAATTCCCAGTTTGTTTTTTTTTTTATATGTACATTGCACAGTTTTGTGTTCTTATTGAGTTCTCTTAATTGTTTCAGTTTGCGCTTTAGGAACATGCAGCGTGTTACCAAATGACCGTGTGAGCTGGAAGCCTGTGCAGGCTTGTGCGCAGCACTGTTGCTGCATGTTCAGCGTGCTCAAAGCGGCACTTGCAGCTCAGCTGCTTTGGCCTGTTCTCGCAATTTTTCAAGAAGAAATTTAATTTCAGCCATTTCAAAGTGTGGATGGATTTTTTGCACAGCAGCTCAAAGTGATTAGTTATTATTATGGCACATGAAATTTGTTGCATCTTTTAAAGGTTTTTAAAAATGAGCTCAGCCTCGCTTTTCACATGATTATCCGAGTTGGTTTAGACTTTATTTTGTGAATTCGGCCTCTAGTGAACAAGAATCCAAAAAGGATCTGAGCACACAGTTTCTCCTGTTCTTCAGCAGGACAAGCATAAATCTATTTTGTCTCTCCAAACAATAAAAAAAATGTAAGCATCAGTCCAGCTTTTTAAAAGTTTGGGTGTTCCAAGGGGGAAGACTTCCAGGGCTTTTCTCCCACATTTTTAATCACCCTTTGCCTCACTGACTTTAAGTAAAAGATTGACCGACTTTGGTGCCAAGAAATTCCCTCCAGCTGAGCTGCACAAACCTCAAGTATGTTTTGAGCTTAGAGACTTCTTCACCACACGAACCAAACAGTTTGATTTTGCATCCTTTCTGAAAATAGAGGACAGTAAGTGAAAGAATGAAAAGATTTTTGCGAAGTTTCCTCATACCTGAAGATGAAGATGTAGAGGACAGACAGGTTGAGAGGCAATCCCAGCACGAACTCTCCTGCCATCACCCAGGAGAGGGCTTGGTATGTAATGTTACTGGGTGTCCTGCAGTGGTCAACTGTTCGATTCACAGGCATGTTTTGTTTGTGTGAGCGTATGAATGCTGGAAATTATGCTTCTTCCACAGCAGTATATGAAGCTACAGTCAAATCAGTGTGTCATTTATCCGCACAGCTCCTCCGTCCTGGAAGCGGTTGTAGCTTCCTAATCTTCTCCCCCCTCAGATATCTCCTTTAAATTCAACAGTCCCCTTCAGAGGGCCTTGCAGTGATTGTGGAGCTTTTGCAAAGGCCCGTTTGTCCGTGCCAAGACGCAAAGAAGAAACATGCTGTGAACAAAGCATGCACTGAAAAAACGGCGTAAAAAGGGGAAAATGCTTCTCGGTGCTTCCCTCTCAGCTTCTCGCGTTGTGTGAGGCTGCCGCTCATTCTTCGAGGGGGAAGTATTTATAGTGAGCTGGAGGTGCGGTTTATAGAGCGTGACTCAACTGGCTGAAAAGTCTGAGGTGTTCTTTCTTCAATCTAAGCAAACTGCAAACTTTTATTTATCAGCAGTTTGGAAACTGGTGATTTGAGGTGATTTTATCAGCAGAATGATTGAAAGGCTTTTGTGACATTCACCTCTTTTCACTCTGTGTTTAATCATTAGGTATTATTAATCTCTGGCTCTCTCCCACAGTGTGCCTTTTCTCCCATCTCCCTCCACTCACCCCAACCGGTCACGGCAGATCGCTGCCCCTCCCTTTGAGCCTGCTTCTGCCGGAGGTTTCTTCCTATTAAAAGGGAGTTTTTCCTTCCCACTGTTGCCAAGTGCTTGCTCATAGGGGTTCGTCTGATTGTTGTTGGGTTTTTTTTGGGTTTTTTTTGAGGAATCATTGTAGGCTCTTTACCCTACAATATAAAGTGTCCTGAGGTGATTGTTGTACGGTGTTTGTCATTCTTACAAAATGCTCGTCGCAAAAGCCAACCTGAAAGTGCACGGTTGACTTCTTGTTGAATAAGTTACAGTACGGCACTTTGTTCTGCTCGTGTTAAACATTAAAGTAACCTCTTCTCCTCTTCCTCTGGCACTGTGAAATCCACAAAAGCGAATCATTTCAAACTCCAATATAAACTTTAATTTCTGTAAAGCCGTGCACTTACCAGCCCTCTTAACTGTCCTGGTAGTAAAGATCACTGCTGTCTTGGACTTGAACTAACGACGTTTGAACATCTGAAACTTTTCCCGTGGCGACAGTAATAGTTCAAAAGACTGTGCTGTGCTATTTTCACCTGTATTTGTTTGTTTCCACCTGTACCTCAGACCAACCATTGTGCTTTCCTTCCCTTCATCCTTCTCAGGTCATTTTTGCAGCCCTCGCCCCCCCCCCCCCCCCCCCCCCCCCCTCTTTGTGTTCCGTTTTTGTTGAACCTTTTTGGACTTTGTGTTTCTTGATATTATGAATTAACCATTGAAGGTTTTCCTACTGTTTACTTGACCTGCCTCGTGTCCGGCATTTGAGTCCTCTCTTCAACACCCAGGAGTCTTGACTGTGGACGGGCGATGCACCAACAGGGTGGGGGCTACCACACGGGGCTGCTCCCCATATGGGGCTAGTAGCAGGAGTTGAAGCTGCACCATAGCGACACACGGCACACTGTCGCTTGTTGGATTACGTGTGGATTATGAGGCCCGCTCTCGTGGCTGTCCAGTCCCTGCACAAAAGCAGTGCGAGCTTGATTCCCAATAAGTTGGACTTGTTCCTGCTGGGTGTTGACCTCCCCCAGATCTGCCCTTCGTCACACAATCTGTTCATAACTTTTATGGACACAATTTCTAGGAACAGCCAAATGGTGGCGGGTCTCCGCTTTAGTGGCTAAAAAAAGACGACACATCAAAAATGTGGGGGAACCGTGGAGACTCCGTAGTTATGGGTTTGCATGATGGTTCTGCTCTGTATGAGTGAAACATGCAAAATAAATTTTTAGTGCATGTATGTGGACTTAAACCTTTGCCTGTTTGAGCACTCGCTTTATTTGCGTAAAAGTTTTCTTTCCTTTGTTTTAATCAGCCGACTTCATCTCTGTCTTGGTGTGTTTTCATGCAGCAGGAAAGCCGTCCAGCGGGATTGCAACACACCTTAATTTTTCTTTGATATCTTTTTATGGCAGACAGCAGCAGTATGCAGACATGAAGCTGTTTGCATGCCTGCGCTTCATCTGGAAAGGACGGCTCTTTGCGTTTATTATAATCAGTGTGTGCTGAAATACTAAGAAGCTCTTTCTGAGTGGTGGTCTGGCCACAAATTGCATTTCCTCCCACATGCACGAGCTCTTGGGAACTGAACATCTTATTTCATAATCTAATCTCCCTCTTTGCTCACTCTCTTTCTTTATGGTCTGATGTTTCCTGCCCATGTGTGTGTGCCACGACAGGCGGTTGGCTTAATGCCTGTGCTGACAGCGAGCAAAGCAAATCATCAATGCAGCTGTTGCTCTTCATCAGTGGGGTCAGCATCCTCCTCAGTTACCTATCCTTGCAGATATAGTAAGCTAATAATAACTTGATTGTTACTGCAAAAACCCAAAAGCCTGATCTCTTGTTACATGTAGTTGTAGAAAGTATGTCAGTAGACTGCCGCTATGGGGCACAGGGAAATATTTGGCCTTCCTTTAACATGACCACTGGTTATAATAATTATGTTACAAAGTATGTGCAGATTGAGTTTAAAGTTTACCACTAGATTCATTATACGCATCGTTTGTGGTCACGTAAGGCTTTTAGAGTTTTTGGATCTCCTGGTATCATTTGCAGCCACAAGTGCACGCTGAAGAGCTTTTCAGCTTCAAACCCGGAAAGAAGCTGAATTATTGCTGTGATGCGTTTGCATCTGAACATTATGGGAATTATTTAATGTTTGTTTAGTCAGCTGGCTGACACCAAGCTAGAAATGCATTCAAGAAATCCAAAATCAAAGCCATTACATTTACACATATCCACACACACATGTACATATGGACTGAATGATTTTGATAAGAAAAGATGATGTACACACATTTACGTGTTGGAGCAATAACAAAACTCCATAAAAGAAAAAGATAAAACGTCAACTTCTGTTCACAGCTTTGATTTACTGCTATGATATCTGTCGGGTATCTTTAGGGTATGAAAACATTTGGAATTTCTAAGAAAATCGTGTGACGTGAGTCTGCATGATATAATGCAATTCTTTGAACGGCCATTCAGCACAGAAATATGTGTAGCTGTCACGCTCCACAGAGAAAAAGGCCATGTTGTATTTAATGATCCTGTGATGTGCTGATGGGCAGAATTACTGGGGGGTTGGGGGTGGGGGGGTCTTGGTGTTTTGAAACTGGCTATGAGGATATGAGGGGTAGATATGGCTGCTGCTGTACACCAGTACAGTAGAGACCTGCTATCTCGATCACAAACTAGTTTCCCCATGAAGCATCCCCTGTTTCATCATCCTGTGACTCTAATGGATGTCATTATTTTCAAAATGAACATCACATTGCACTCAGCAAGACCTGAAAGTAGATAAATCCACCAGGGAAACGTTTGCTGGGCTCTCTTTTTGCAGCCAGAGAAGTCTGCCCCCTGCTGGTCTTTAGAAAGAAAGCAAGTTTAATTCACTTCTGCACATAAAGTCCTTGTGAGCGCAGCAGTCCCTGCCATCTTCCGTTCAAATCTTCCTTTTGATGAGGCGAAGCCAATCCGAAGAAAAGTGGCATAAAGGCCGAGTAGCTAAAATGACTTATTTCAGACAACAGACGACCTGGAGGTCTCCATCGAGGCTCAGGATAAGAAAAACGTTAGGTCCCCTCTAATTATCACTCTGTGAAGTCAGCTGCGTCTCAGTGTGTGTTTCAAGTTCACGTGTCTCAGTCTTGGTGCCTGTGTTTGCTACTTCCTGTTCCTGTTTCCGCCCGCCAAACCGCCCTCCTTGATATTAGGTAAAATATTGACCACTGTGACGAGTTCAAGTGCAAACAAGAAGAAAGTGATCTCAGTGTAGCACAATGATGCACGCTGAGCGGAGGTGGGGTGCCTCATCGTGAGCCATCATGTGACGTATAAAATTCAATGAACACAATCGTGTCCTCGTTTAATATACATTTATGTTTTTCAAACCTTCACCCTCTCCCGTGTGGCAGAGTTTGACATTCTCCAGGTTTTGTTGTCAGTGTGAAATTAGCTCTTAAAAAACTGTAATTGGAGCTCTTGGATGAGACGACACACGTTCTCTGTTTAGGATTCTGTTTCCAAGTCCCACAATCACCTGGTAAATGGAGTTATTGTTATTTTCAGTGTATCATCTGCTACTTCAGCCTGAATAACTGCCAGTGATGTACCGTAGCATTGTCATCATCATTGCTCAAAGTAGGATGATTTATTTGTGCTCCGATGATTTTCTTTGTACTTTTATTTCACTCATTTGATGCTGGGAATCCCGGCAGAAAGTGATCATCTCAAATCCTCATCGTTCTTGAAACTGTTACGGCGGTTACAGTTTGAGCAGTAACCACAGTTTTTCTTAGTATTTCTTTTATTTGAAAATCCTGCAAAGGCAGCCTTTAGTCAGATAATAATGAGCGATTTTAGAAGTAATAAAAAAAACACATGTTCGTTTTTAAGCTGAGACGGGGCAACAACAGGCTGAAAAAGTTGTCATAATAAAAAATGAGATAAAAATAAAAAGCAAATGATCTTATGGAACAACTACCAAAAAAAAAAAAAAAACAAAATTTTTTGTCCAATCACTAAAATGACATTTTTTTATATTTTTTTATTTTTTTTTTTAC
>VUQK01021616.1:29257-43212 GCA_015106715.1 Bujurquina vittata | reverse complement strand
GCATTTGGCTGCTGAGGAACAGGTGTAAAGGTGGTAAAAGAGACAATATTACTGGCTGGTTTTGTCGGTCTGTGGAGGACAAACTGTTTTTTGAGGTGGCATAAATTTGTCTAGCGTCTTAATGTGAGTCCTGATTGCTCTGCAAATAGTTGTACAGAAAAACCCCTGATGCCTTTCCTGTATTTTAATGTGAAAAGTTGTATATAACTTTATTTACTACATTTTTACACAAGTTGTGAAAATTTACAACTTGCATTTTAAGTTGTAAAAATAATGTGTGTGATTTTTGTGTGATGTTTGTGATTTTTTACAGTAAAAAAATCTGTTTTTCTACTTCGATTTTATGTTTTTATGTGATTATAAGTCCAATGTGTTGATACAATATTTCAAAATGAAAGAATCAGCATACAGTCACACACATGAGGTGGTGCTGAAAAAATGATAGCAAACAAGGCAAGGTAAACAGCTTCTAAGGTCAAATAACTGGGCAAATATTATCATTAATCGCAATAATTTATGAGACAATTAATCGGCCAGCAAAATCTGTTATCGTGACAGGCCTAGTAATTGGTGATTGTAAATTGACCATAGGTGTGAATGTGAGGGTGAATGGTTTTCTGTCTCTCTCTCTTAGCCCTGCAATAGGCTGATCCGTGCTGTACCCTGCCTTGTGCTCAATGACAACTCGAATAGGCTTCAGCCCTCCTGTGACCCTGAATTGGATTGTTAAGAAAACAGACGGATGAATGGTTTCAAAGTAGTCCTGACTGTCACAAACAATTATGAAATTATTGTCTGTTGGATTAATGACTGTCAATAAACAGATGCAAATAGGTTGTATCTGTTTTTTGTGATTATTTCACGTTTTGTCACGAGGCTGAGCTTATAGGATGCATATCCTGTTCCGTATGCTGCTGCATTACGAAAGATGGTCTGTAGTCTGAGTATGTAGTCAGTTTGTTTATGTGTCAATGTGACCTTCAAACAAACCGTTTTATGTACTCATACTCTGCAGTCTGTATTTTGAATCTGCTAGTATCATGGTTTCCTCTTGAAATATAAAAATGTGTACAATTATTTGGTCTGATATTGCCAAACAGACTCACATGTCTGTAGCCGCCAATCTCCGGAAATTATTTCTGTAGTCATGTTTATTCTCATATTAGAGCCCCTCCAGAGACAAAACAAAATCAGGTAGTTTTAATCTTGTGTAAAACTAATCAGACCTCTTTAAATCTTCATTTAGGACTACGGCTATTGAGTGTTTTCCCACCTAGCCCCCTGTATCCACAGTTTGGTTTGGTGTCTCTCATATGTCCTGACAGGCACTGGAGCCAGTGAAGCTTAAAATGTCAGCTCTCTCTTTGCTCTAATCACATACGCCATCACACAGCCTGCAATCAAAGACTGAGTCAGAGCTGCATTAATTAGTTGCTCTGATTCATGGGCATATCCAGTCAATAAGTCACTCGTGCAGAATGACTGACTGACTGCACTGTATAATACTTTAGCTGCAGCCTCAACCATCCAACACGAGACGCTGCCGGATCAGCTTACTGAACAGCCTGAGGCCATAGAGTGAGGAGGCAAGTGGAGGACAAAGACATTTTCAGTGTTTCTTCTAGGGGAGCAATAAAAGGGCAGTTTGATGTGGGTGTGTATTTGAAGGAAAAACCCTTCTCGACTTATCAGTTTATGATCTTTTTATTCTAGGAATAATATTAATAGTGTAATTTGAATTTTTGACATTCCCACTTTCTCTCAGCCTACTAGAGATCCTCTAACAGCTCCCACAGCAGGGGTGTTAACTTCATGCATTCAGCAGTGGGTTAAAAAATATTCAGTGTAGGCGGAAAGAGAGCAGAAAAAGCAGTAGCAGCAACAGTGAAGTGTAATAACAGGGAGAAAGGGTTTTTTACAGATTTTAAAAGGTTATAATTACCCTCAAGAATCCAAACACAACTGATGTGCATATGGTTGCAAATGTAGGTAAAATCAGCACATCACTGCCAAACATTGTTGCCCAAAACCTCATTGTCTGTCAAATTGGAGTGAAAGTGTACAGCAGACGGGCTTGTTTTGCAACAGGCTATATACAGAAGACGGATGGAGCCACCGTACCATGAGAAACATTGGTATCCAATGTCCAGGTTTTGAAGCCCCAATTTTAGCATTATTGTAAATTATCCTTTCCATGGAGCCCAATGTTTGGCCTTATAGTCGCTGAACTGCTAATGAATTTTTTGTATGTTTTTTCATGTGGAAATTTTGTAAAATATCCTAGATTAAAGGGGTTGCTTTCAAATTCAGTACAGTAGAAGCAGGATTGATTTCCAGAGTTTTATTTTGTAGAATCAGAGGTGCAGGCTTAAAACAAATGGTCTAAAATCCTTGACCTTGAAACAGGCAGAGCACTTATGCTGCACTTTAAGAGCAGCGTAAACATGTTCATTTCTGCCCGATTTCTACTTTTTGGCACTTTGTGAGTGAAGGTCTGAGGTGTGGGAAGTCCCATGAGACACAGCTAAATGTGTATGGGCCTGCAAATCATTTAATTTTCATCTCTGCATGAGGGTCCTCATATTTTTTCTTGTTCTCCAAACAACCGTGAGGTTAAATCTGTTGATTGCTATATTATATGAAATCTACTCTCTGTGCACACAGTTGAGATTGTCTTTGGCTCTGTCTGTATGTTTGATGGTGACTGGGTGGCTGCTGAATGATGAGAATCAGAAACACCCCTCGGGGAGGAAGATGATTAAGGGTAAGAAGTATTTCCTGCCTTTGATGCAGCAGTCAGAAGGAAACCTGATATAGTCCATAGCAATGTTTGTCATACAAGATGAAGGTTAATTTGTTTGTTCCAACAAACGGTAAAATCTAACAGATAACTGTGGTTATTGCTAAAGTGTGGGGGAAAAAAAGAGCTCCATTGTTGTACAGAACTAGTTTAAAAAAACAACAACATATGAACGTTCAGGAAAAATCTTAAAAGTATTTTCTTGAATCTTGTATCTTTTCACTGATCTTTAGAGCTCGTGAGCTAAAAATGAATTTACATTATAACTCAGCCTTTACAGGTGGATGCATGACCACAACCAAAAGTCCCTATAAAATAATAAGCAAAACTACATGAAAATACACCACAGATGTGCTTTTTATTACTAATCCAGTCAGCTTTCAACCACTGTCATGACGTTAGCAGCGTCAACAGGTGTTTCCAGTGCAAGAAAGTCCATAATCTCTCTTTGAGCAGAAGTCTCTGTAAATAAGATATGTAGTGCAGCCTGATTAGATTACACAGCATGTCAGCTGACGAGATGATTTGGCGGAAATATCTTCTCAATAACATTAAAATCTGTACTGATTTAATTAAAGATGATCCTCTCAAACATATAAACACCCACTTACTTGACAGGAATCAGTAATTTTTTAAAACATTCCATAAAACAACCTTTTGCTTTATTGTACAACACTATATTAATTATATCTGCATTTATTTCATCTTTTTCAAGGATTTAATTGGTGAAAATGTTCCCCAGATTATTCAGCACTGACAGTAACCGGTACTTTCAGCTGTAAAGCGGCTGAGTGAATGTAATTACAGAGAATAAATTAGGTGCTATTTGTTGTGCTATTATTTTGTGGTTATTATTCCAGTAGCTACATCAGATACTGCCCTGTCTTCATTTTATTTTTACACAAGAGCACAAATCTAATGTTCCCAGTATAGATATCATTTGGATACTGGAGACCTTTTTACCTAATTTAGTCTCATTAAAAATGGATAGTTCCATGAAAGATGAGCAAAGCAGGGTTATTTGTGTGGTAGATTTTATAAACAAAAGCAATAAAACCTATTTTATGTAATAAAAATAAAAGAAAATTGTAAAATCATTCAAATAGAGATAGAAACTTGTTCTGTTGCTCTATATTGACTCAAAACTCACCTTGCTTCTTACCCACCTCCAGCACCCTGGCCCAGCTTCCTTTTTATTGGCTTAGGCTGATATTCACCCGCCAATCACAGAATGATGCCTGAAGGTTCAATTTTTCCTTCTGCTCTCCTGACCAATGAGAGACAGGCTACTAGGCAGAAAGACGGAGAGACAAGGCCACGGAGGCAGAGATGAAGCTGTGGAAATGCACTCAGGAATAGCAAATTATAGATAAATCAGGTAGTAACGCAACTGAGCCCCCCTCTGTTTGTGTCTCTGTCTCTCTCACACGCACTCATCATTCCAGTTAAAAACACACACACAACAAAAAGAAGTAGGTCAGGAACCAGCCTTGTGAGGCTGTGTTGGGTCAGCTGGTGTTTCCGCAGGGTGCTGTTTTCTAACTGGCCTCCAAGGTACAGCGCTCCATCTGTGGATTGTGTTGTGACGTTGGTGAAACTGTTGTAGAGCTGTTGTCTGCACTGCTGGAGGTGCTGCCAGGTTTAATTTATGTGGTGATGCCCAGTTAGAACAGACGTATTCTTGTTACGCTGGTTTTAAATTGAACTCTCTGACCTCGAGTCCATGTCATGTTCTTCTTTTCACTGTTTTCTGAGGTGGGACTGAGCACACCACATCAAAAGACATGTGAAAAAAAACCCTGCAACTTTATGATGTGTAAAAGCCACTAGAAATCAGCAAATGGACGATGATCTCTGGTATGAACAATGGTCAGTGTGATCACCAAATGGCTTGACAATCAAGGCGGTTTGCCCATTAATGTGCTGAATCTATATCATTATTATGAGATTAACGCTTGCACTTCGGCACTCTTTGAAATGCACGTGGGCAGCAGCTACACATCATCATCTCAAAACAAGAGAAAACAGAAGAAGTCTCGCTGTTGGTTTGATTTTACATTAGATTATCGTCTCTCCTAAACTTTTTTCCACCATTGATGAAACACTCCACTGTGTGTGTGGGTGTGCGCAGTGAAGAGTGGAGACCGAACAGGCATAAATAGAAAAAGTGGGAACAGACAGACAAATCTTATGATTTAACTCTGATATAAGCTGATATGCATCTACTGATTACAGCTAGCCAATTTATTATGTGAACAAGGCTGTTCTGCTTGAATAGCCTGCCTTCTTTCTCTTTATGCTGGAAGTAAGAAATAAACTCCTCCATGTATGTGACATTCTCAGGGCTAATAAGAGAGCACTATAGTGTTGTGTTGTGGCTAAGGCAGTTGAGCATGCCATCAACTAATTGGAAGACTGGTGGTTTGATCCCTGGCTTCCCCCAACATATACTTGGGCAAGTTACTGAATCCCCAGCTGTTCTTGATGCCTGCATGATGGCAGGAGGATAAAGCTACCCAAATAGGTGCATGTAACCCCATCCACAAGGGGATGAGAAGATGAGACTGGCCAAGCGTAGTGGATCTTTAATATAGAGACTATTCTGGGCATCTGTCCCTTACAGCTGCACAGATTAGCTGCATATTTAGTATTTTGTCACAAGAATTAACCAGATGTGCATATTTGACTTAATAAATTTTGGTTACACATTAAATGGGCTTCATAATAAATGATTAAATGTATAATGTATGCCTTGGATTCAAGTTTTTGTGGGTAAGCAAACAAGATACTAAAACTCTGACTTTCCCCTGATGTATCCATTGGAGTGTGAATGTTAGAAAGTGCTAAGGAATAGATAAAAGTACTGTATGTGTGTGAGGAATGGTGAGGAACCATTTTTACCTAGTGATTGATGGTAGCCAGCAGGGCATCCACCAGTCTCTAGGCCTGCATAAATAGTGACTTTGGCAATCAATTTCACAGCAACAGCCAGCAATCTCCCAGCATCCATTTGCCACCTAGTTGGGGGTTGAGCACACATTTTTCCCTCACAACTGGTGGTTGCGAGATTGCTGCTGACAGGTCTCGAGGCCTCCATGACTGCTGCTGTAATTCAATTCCATTTCAATTCAATTTTATATATATTGCACCAAATCACAACAACAGTGGCTTCAAGGTGCTTTAAATTGTAAAGTAAATACCCTACAATAATACAGAGAAAACCACAACAATACGACAACCTCCATGAGCAAGTATTTGGTGACCGTGGGAAGAAAAAACTCTTTTAACAGGAAGAAACCTCCAGTAGAACAAGGCTGAGGGAGGGGCAGCCATCTGCTGCAACCGCTGGGGGGTGAGGGGAGGGAGACTCATTCAGCCTGCTTGTCCTACACTGACAAACACCTTCTTACATTTGATTGCCATAATGTATCCAATGAGGCAGATGTTTTCAAAATTAAAGGGTGAGAAAGCAGTTCTCCTTACTCTGACCTTTTTTTTTTTTAAACCTACCTAAGCACAGTACAGCTATTGATTCGTGCTGTTATGAAACAGTGAGCTGCTGTTGAGAGCTTCATGCCGAGCAGCAGCTTCCCTTCAGGAGGCTGCTGTGTCCGACCCTTCAGTGGACTATTCTTAGATCCAGTTTTCTGGGTCAAAACGGCAGAGGCTCTCCTCTTCCTACTGCCTTTCACATCGCCGCTCTCGTCATGTTTTTTCTGGCCTTCGTAGTTTATGTTTCTATTAGTTTTTGAAATGTATAAATGTATAAATCTACTTGAACCAGCTTTGATTTCATGAGAAAAACAAAGAGTCCAGCTATTATACTGTCTATTGTTTCAGCACGGTGAATGTAAGCAGCACTACTCAACTTATGATTGTCTCAAATTTATATATTTTTTCTTCTTGCTCCAAATTGAAAGTTTATAATTTGAATTTATGTATTTTTATGACTGCCCGATGAAGCTATAAATGAAATAATTTTTCCTTTCTCCTAAACACATAAGGTAGGTTTTAGACATACCCCTTTGATGGGTTAGACCTCAGACTAAGTTAATACAGCAGTGATTATTTCAAACTGGCTCATCTGCTAGTTCAGCTGGTAATTTGCTGCACGCTGCTTTCTCTGAAAAGCGGTGCAGCAAATAGGACAATTACATGCATCTCCATTTAAATGTGTGAAGTTTCCATTTAACGAAATCACCACCAGTACCTGGAAATTCAGAGCAAACTGCCGTTTTTGCTTGTGTTAACAGAAAATTTTATTACCACAGTCTGCTCTCAACTGTGTGAATCCACTAAGCTGAATCTCAGAATAAAAAGTCTTCCATGGCATGCTGCCCAGGTAAAGTCTGTGATGGGAAACACTGGGCTCTTTCTGTGTTGGCACTTGATCTTTTGAGTCCTTTTGTAGAAAAACTAAAATAGACTTTGCATCGTCAGGCTTTGCAGGAAACAGTGGAGGACAACTTGGCCTGAAGCAGGATAATAATTGAAACTCGTACCACGTGCTTATAGTTTCTAGCTCAGTGTTCACATAGGCATGAGCTAATTTATCCCATTACGGATCTTCTACTCTGTCTTTTGTTATCGCAGGAAATTGATGTGCATTAAGTTTTTCCTTCATCCTGCCAGCTGAAGTTCAGCCAATCAGAGCGCGTGGTGAACAACAATACCGGCTGCCTCATGGGAACTGTCATCAGCATAGCACACACACATGGATGCACACATACATGCGCATACACACACGGTATGTACATATCAGCTTTCCACAGTATCCGCTCAAGCATGTATTTTACACACAAACACACACATATGCAGCTTTATGGACAGAATAATGGTGTTTCCTGTTTATAAAGCTCCCTCCCTGTCAAATTAGAGGAAAAAACCTGAATAGAAAGAGGCCTCTGTGTGTGTGTGTGTGTGTGTGTGTGTTTGTGTGTGTGTGTGTGTGTGTGTGTGTGTGTGTTCAGGAGGCTGATAACAGAACGAGCTCATCGCTGCTCTCCATCTTTCAGCGTGGAAGGCTGCATCACTGAAATATTGATGAATCAACTGTGTGTCCATGTGTGTTTTCATGTGTGTCCATGTGTGTTTGGCAACATGAAGTCAGTATGTGTGTCATGAGATCACTAAAGAGGGGGAGAGAAAGAAATATCTTCGTGTAAACATCTTACACAGCAGAGAAAGTGAAAATGGCAATATAAGATATACTAGATATGTGATAATTTGCTAAAACAATGTTGAACTTCACGAGGAATTTAAATAATAAATGTAGTGCACATGTGTCAGACTCAAGGCCCGAGGGCCAGATCTGGCCCACGATGTATTTTTATACGGCCCATGAGATGATTTCCTTTAGCTATTATTAATGGCCCATAGGTAAATAGTGATCCCACCGCTTATACTACAAATCCCACAATGCACTGCAACAGCCGCATAGACCTGTACACTAACACTTTTTCCGTGTTGCCAATGACACGTTGATCAGTGGAACAATTTGTTGTGATTTGGTGCTATATAAATAAAATTGAATCGAACTGAATTCAAACCAGGCAAATTTGACTCAAATTTTAAGCAGTGGGCAGGAAAAGGTATTAAAGTTATGTGTAAATTTATTAAAAAAAAAAAGGTCAGATGCAGAATTTTCAATACCTGAAAAACAGGTATAATCTTACAAACTATGATTTCTTTAGATATCTACAGAGATAGGATTGTTATATAAATTGTATAAAGATAAATGAGGACATAATACATCCAATTATAAAGATATTTGTACCCTCTTATCAAGAGGCAGTTCCCAGAGTGGGATCAACCATGTACCTCATTCTTATGGAAGCTAGAAAATGCTCAACCTTATACTGCATGTGAAAAATAAATGGGCGCAGGAGGTGGGTGAGGAATTACCAGAAGAGGTGCAGTATGAGATGTGGGCAGCACATCATTCTACAACACCATCACTGAAATGGAGGGAAATTAGTTGGAAGAAACAGATGGCCAGGAAAAAAGCCATGCTGGAGACTGGATGGAACCAAACCATACTCATATTTTTTGGTCATGTAGGAAAGTAATACCCTTCTGGGATGTCATTCACTCAGCTTTTGTTGGAATACTTGGCAATTCCACAATCATTCCAAATCTTATATTTGGGTCATCTTAAGGAATATGTGCACCCAAGGGACCAATATTTGTTCAAGGTTCTCCTGGCAGCAGCAAAGAAAGCAATAACTGAAAACTGGCTAGAGATTTTTATGATGGAGAAACTCTCATACAGACTGAGAATGAAGGAAGAAAACTTTTTACAAGACTAGGACAAATGGTTGACATACAAACAAAGAAGGGATATAAGAAATTCAAATTACACAGTGGAGCAGAATAGCTCTGACACTGCCGGCTTGGGTTCGTAAATGTTCATGTACTTGTTTTTACATGTTTGTTCAGGGTTTCCGTAAATGTATAAACCGTGCAATTACAAAATTTTAATTAAAAGATTTAGGTGGAAAAATAATCAATGCAAACAGCATAAGACATGTAAAAACATCTAAGGTCTAAAACAGACCACTACATGTATTTGCCTTTTAATTTTTATTTTAGCAAATGCATTTAGTTTATTCCAGCATCAGCTCATAGCGTAGTGGTTAACGCATCCGCTTGGCAAGTGGAAGGTTGCTGGTTTGTTTCCAGCCAGAGACACAGATCCTCTTTGGGGTTATGTCAGGAAGGGCATCTGTTGTAAAAACTCTGCCAAATCAAGCATACAGCTTTACACTTAGTTTACGCTTGCTGTAGTCGCCCTCGGGAACGGCACCTTGTGCCAAAAGTATCATCGGCTGAGCTAAAGACAGGTGTGCGAGAGCGAGTCATGCTTCCTGCTCTTTCAGTTGTATATCAGTGCAGAAGCATAGTGATATATGCAGTATATAAGTGATATATTTCGAAGCTGCAGCCAACAACCATTTCACCTAACAGAAAAGAACTTTTATACTCTTTCATGTAGATGAGTCATAAGAGAGTGTATGAATATACTAAAAAAGATATAATATGTTAACTAGTGAGCCCTATTAGTGCCACTGGTAGGAGGGTTTTAGAGTTTCTTAAGATGAGTATCTGGAGAGTAAATATGAAGTTACACCAACTGGAAGAAACAGCGAGTGGTCCTAAACAGTCCTCAGGAAAAGTACTACTAGAGCTCACTCATGAACACATTATCGGTTTTAATAAATTCATTCAAAGAGGAGGGATTTTTCTTAAGCAAAGCTGGAGTTTCGTATTTATCAGGAGAGATCTTATTTACCCCAAGCAGGAATCCAAATAAGCATTTTTCTCAAAATACTGAACTGTTGCTTTAATCTTCCTGCAAAAATCTGCTGCAGCTTTCACCAGGAAAGAAATGCCACAGTAATTTTGTTACACTCCTCCTGATACTGGGTGGCAGATACATCATACACAATTTTACAGTTCAAGCATCTTTATCATCACGCGCTTTGCTCCCAATAAATCCTATATTTAAAAGCTGGGGTTGACAGTGGACAGTGTTTTTTTTTAAATTATCTACTATTATAAATTTAAAAATATGAACTTTTGATAACTGTTGAGGAAAATTGGCTGATATGAATGTCTGTGGCTTTTATTATGAAATTTTAACTTATTCTGACTTATACCCTTAGTCAAATCACAAAATGGATTTGCATTTGTGTCTGTATTCCAGCAAAATACATTTTGGTGGGTTATGTCCTGCTGATTGCATGGTATTTACTGGATCTGCCTCCTTGATCCAGATCCCTGGATGGAGATGATGACTGATGGAGAACAAACTGTAATGAGATTTGAGGCTTTGCGTCATGGATGTTTAAGTGGTTTTTGCATCGACCAGGACTAATATGAAACAGATTCTCAGAGATGTCCTGACCTTTGCTCTCCCTTCATTCTAACCTTTTGTTATTCATGCTCAGTGTCTTTTTCTTTTAGCGTTTCTTTTCTTCTGCTTGTGTGTGCCCAGGAAGCTTTCTGTCTCTCTGCTGCACATTGAGACCTGTTGTCGTCATGTTGTATTTATAGCCCGGTCGTTCCCAGCAGGCCTCGGCCTCACTGTGGTTGGCTGGATGATGCTGACGAGCCAGCTCAATGTGCAACACTTCCCATTCTCTTCACTTTCCCATCAGCAAATGGATCAGTCACAGCCAGAAGAATTTGAGCACGCACTTATGGGCAGATTATATATCCATAAACAAGTATGCAGGCAGTCTCTCTCTCACACACACACTCTCAATGTAATGCATTTTTAAATGCTTGTTTTTTTCTTCTTTAGCAGCCTCCTCCTGCAGACTCCGCTGCTTTCCACAATGTTTTCTTTAAATTCAGGAGTTTCTGGCAGTCTTACTGACAGATAAACCAACAAACTATCAGCACGAAAAACATTTTTTGTTAAAGCATCATTATTGTGGAAAAACATTCTACTGATTTATTTATTATAGAAATTCAAATTTAAGGTTCTGAACCAGATATATTCTATATTCTTTTCCCTTCACGTTTGCCTTTGTTGTCAGAACTAAACAACAAAGTCATGGTTGAAGTGACAAAAAAACTGCAGTTCCTCTATTGGCCACTTGAGGCTGCCTCCCAAAGCAACGTAATCCTCACAGACTGCCATGTTAAAATGAACAAAATTACTGGATTAAAAAATGTTTACAGCCTGGTACAAATAACAGTTTCAGTCTTTGGAGTTAATTTCTCCCTTGATGAAACCTGTAAGAGACGTTTGAAATAATTTGGTTGTTTAATGTTTCAGTCACTGGAGTAACAGTTAAAGCACAGAGGTTTATAGAAAAATGTATAATTGCAGTATAATGTGTGTTTGCTTGTGTTACTTGAGGGAAATAAATCTGAATCTGTTTTCAGTTTAATTTAATTTCAGCATCTTTTAATTTTGGGACAAACATCTGACTTAAAGTTAGTATAAGGTTAGCTTTTGGCTTAGGTTAGGCACATTGTGTTTATGGCTATGGTTAGAAATTAATGTAAGTCAATATGATGCCCTTTAAATTGATGGAAAGATTTTATGCCTGAGACTGAAACCTTAATCTGCCTGGATGTCTGGAAACAGAATCATGACTTCAGTGACTCCGATGAGTCGACTGTTATTTGAGTGGAGGTCATTTGGACTCTACCCTGAGTCACCCCCCCACCCCACCCCATCTCCTCGTCTTGTTTTGCTGCCTCCTTTAAATCATCACCCTTTGTTGCACCAGCTTGAATCAGAAAAGTTAATTCAAAGATTTGAAAGATAGTGTTTTTAACCATAACTGACTTTTCTTTCTTATCCTTTAAATTACTTTTGCAGACTAATATATAGTGATTTACTGAACATGCTGCAAATGTTTGGTCAAAAGATACTGACTGCAGTGTTAAGCTGTGAAGGGATTACTTTGGAAGATATGCCTATTCACGAGAAGACTGGCATTGCTCTCCAGTCTCTACAGGGAGCTGTTTGTGTGTGGATTTAATTATTAGATGGGAAATGCTAATTTGTGATTTTTAGAGGTTTTAGTGATTTAGCTGTTTCTTTCTACTGATAGAAAACTAAGCTAATGCTTATGTTCACACACAGACACAGGAGCTGCATCAACCTCATATTTATTGCTGGAGGTCCCAAATAATTCTAGACAAGAGAAGTGGCCAAGTGATGTCCATGTTTTAGGACTCATTCCTAAACCTTTATTACAGATCATTTTTTTCAGTGTAGAGAATGTTTTTGTTTTAAAAGTGGTATGACATCTTAACAATCAGATGCTAAGCTATTAACATGAAATTTGCTGCTTGAAGTTCTTGCATGCAACATTCATGAATGAGGGAAGTTATGAGGGAAAATCATGATCTGAGAACTGAGATTGCGGCTGCTATCTTCTTGTGATGATAAATGTTAGCTACATTTCTTCAAGGGACACTGTGTAACTAACACAGTAACAAGTAGAATTTGAAGAAATATTGAATAACTACTGCAGAGCTGGACATGAGAGGGTTAAAAATGCTGTATACTAAATTTAGACTATTAACCTTTAGCTCATTACGCTGAAAAACAGACTCTGCCTGGTTTTCCAGCATGAACATCCTGTTTAAGGTCATAACAAAGCAGATTTCATTCTGGACTTTGAGTTGGCCACTCCAAACACTTCATTTTGGTTTTTAATGAGACTTTCAGAGGTGGACTTGCTTGTGTGTTTTGGATCATTGTCCTGCTGCAGAATCCAAGTGTGCTTGAGCTTCATGGCACAAACTGATGGCCGGACATTTTCCTTCAAGATTTTCTGGTAAAGAGCAGAATTTATGGTTTCCTCAATTATGCCAAGTCGTTCAGATCCTGAAGCAGCAAAGCGGACCATCACACCACCATGTTTGACTGTTGGTATGATGCTCTTTTTATGAAATGCTGTGTTAGCCGTATTCCAGATGCAAAGGGACTCAAACCTTCCAAGAAAGTTAAAATTTTTTCTCGTTAGTCCTCAAAATACTTTCCCCAAATTCTTGGGTATTATGAAGATGTTTTTTGCAAATGTGAAACAAGCCTTTGAGTTCTTTTTGGTCAACAGTGGCTTTCTCCCATGGATGCTCTGCGCCAAGTGAGACTTGCAGGTCTTTAGATGTTGTTCATGGTTCTTTTGTTGACTCCTGGATGAGCAGTCGCAGCACTCTTGGAGTTATTCCGGTCGGTTGGCCTCTCCTGGGAAGGTTCCCCACTGTTCCAGGTTTTCTCCATTTGTGAATAATGGCTCTCACCGTGGTTGGCTGGAGCCTTTATAACCATTTTCCATGCTGATAGATGTCAATGACTCTGTCTCAGCTGTTTCTTTAGATCGTGGCATGATGTGTTGCTTTTTGAGATCTTTTAGCCTACTTCGCTTTGTGAAACACGTTCTATTTAAGTGATTTCCTGATTCATCGGGTCTGGCAGTAATCAGACTTAGGTGTGGCTTTACATTAGCCTCAGCTTTCCAAAAATGTGGTTAATCACAGTCAATTCATGATTTAACAAGGAGGGCAATTACTTTTTCACACAGGGCCGGGTACGTTTGGATAGCTTTTTTTTTTTTTTTTTCCCTTTTTTGAAAAAAATCGTATTTTTAAAAACATTTTTTTTTTTTTTCTCATTTTATTTTTTTAT
>VUQK01021616.1:0-10241 GCA_015106715.1 Bujurquina vittata | reverse complement strand
TAAGTCTCTAAGAGAATTTCCTGTCAGAGATAATGCTTTGAGGTTGGGAAGCCCACTAAATGAGCGATAACCCAATGCACCGATGTGATTATGGGACAAATCCAACACCTGAAGGTTTGTCAAAAAATCAAATGTGTAAGAATAGATTTCCCCAAGCAGGTTGTGCGAGAGGTTAAGAAGTTTTAAATTGTCCTGAAGACCTTCAAAGGCATTTCTGTGTATCTGATTCAGTCTGTTTTGGGAAACATTGATGATTGAGACTTCTTTCAGTGGACTAAAAACCCCCTGTTGCAATGCGAATAGCCTGTTTTTAGATAGATCCAAAGAGCGGACCGAACTGTTGCGCAAGCCCTCAAACGTGCTGCGGTCTGGATCAGGGAGATTATTGAATGAAAATCCTCTGCCTATGTGGCCAGACATTTTCAGATGGGAGATCTTTGTACCCTCGATGGCTCTGAAAAACTGTCTGTATTGACGCACACCGAACGAGTTGCCGGACAAATCGAGTGCCTGAAAGGACATCCCTCTGAAAGGATTCCCGCATTTCTCCCAGTCAAAGTCGTCACTGGACATTGCTTTCAGGTCGATGGAGTTCAAGTTGAGAAATGTGAAGTTTTTTCCCACAAAGCCAGCAAGATCGGGCTCACAAATTTTGTCAATTTTATTCAGCTTGAGATTCAGGTTTTTCAAATTAGTCATTTTTGCAAAGAATGGTGAAGGCTGGAGTCTTTCTATCTGGTTACCAAAGAGGCCAAGAGTTTCTAAGGATGACAGTGGTTCTAGATATTTGTCTTTTAGTATTGAATCTGTAAGTGAGCAGTAATCCAGGTTTAGAATCTGCAAACTTGACAACCCCTCAAAGGCCTGAGGTTCCAGCTGAAGGCCGACATTAGACTCAAGGAAAAGCTTGGTCAGATGTGTTTGTCTGCTGAAGGCGTTGTTCCTGATAACAAGCTGCCCGCGCTGTTGTCCGACGTCCAGCACCTGCAGACTCTCCAGGCTTGATAGCGAGGTAGAGTTGATCTCACTGATGTTGTTCATCCCCAGGTACAAATGGGTGATGTGAGGAGGGAGAGAAGGAATCAAGCAGAGGTTCTGGAAGCCACAGTAGGCTACTGAGCCCTTTATGGTGCATGATGGGAAACAGCCCGGCACCTGGAAGTGGAAGTTTAAAATTTAGCCATTTGCAAGTAGAACTGCAGTTGCAGCTGATTCAGCTCTGCTGCCACAAACACTGATCCAGGAGCTCTTCAATACTACACACAATAACTCTTTATGATACATCTGACTGTCAGAGAGTCTTCGGCTTTTTAATTTTAGCATATTGTTGCTTTTTAAATTTCTGATTTCCTTTGGCAATTTTGAAATTTTACCTCTAATATTTTGATAATTTCAATTTCAAAAAAAAGAGTTGATAGGCTCACTTTGCCAATCAACACCCCACACAGTCAGAGCTGCCTTGCTTATAATTCACATCTCGCACACTGCAAACACATTCTCATGTATAAGTTCATGTTTACAAACCTGCAGGAAAACACAGATGGCAACCAGCTGAAGGCCAAGCGTCCAGATCATCGTGCTCCTCAAAGAAATCCACTTCAGGTCTTCTTCCTTGATGAAAAAGAGGATCCAGTCTGTCCAAAGTAAAAAGCTGAATTCTGCAGAGCGCTCTGTGGCAGTGTTTTTATCTGTGAGTTTTTGCATCACACATGCTGAGCATTACGTTGAGCCTGCAGCATAAACATGACGCTGGACGGGATTTCCTTTTTTCTTCTGCAAAGTCCAGTTTTACGAGAGGAAGGGAAGTACCATGTATGTTGTGCAGTTCTCTGTTGCTATGTATGTTTGTTTATGTGTGGGGAGCCGTCCGGTAAACCAGGTTGCACAACTGGCTCAAAACATGGGTTGCAGGTTTGTATTATGTAAGTTTCTGCCAGGCTTTAATATTTCAGTGTATCTTTGATTTTCTGATGTTTCTAGGCTATGTTTACTGTGTGTTTAGTACGTGTCTTTTGGTTGTTTCCTGTTCTTGTTTTGGGTTTTGCTTCCTTTCTGTTTCACCTCCTTTCTCATTTCCCTAACTGCACATCCTTGATTCCTCTCCTCGCATGCTCTCCTTGTGTCTTTGTCCCTTGGGGGCCACCGGAAGATATGAGTAAGAGATGCAAGCACAAAGAAGTCAACAAAATGAGACATGACTGCTTTGGAGCCTCATTTAAATGTCAGTCAAATATAATGTTGCATAAACTGTTTTCTTATAAGCCAGCCACTGCTGCGGTTATGTTTTCATGTGTAACAGTGGTCATGACATTTTTTATATTTAAATACAAGAACATGTTGTTTAAACAGTCCTCCCCCCACCACAGTTTGTATATTCCAGCTGTATGTCCTCTTTTAAATACTGAAGGTAAAAAGGCTTCCACAAAGGATACACCTGTGCATCCTCGATCACAGCTCCTCCTGCAGCCTCCTTGCTCCTCTGTCCTCCAGATATATATATATATTTTTTTTTTTTTTTGGAACTGAAACATCCTTCGACAAGTCACGGTGAGATTGATTTCTGGGTCACAGGCAGGAGGAAGGAGGACAGAGGAGATGAGGATGCACAAATAAGAGAAATGAGAAAAGCTGTGGCTTCCTCTTTGCCTTTGTTTTGCTTTTTTTTTTCCCTCCTCCTGGGTTCTCTATGCTCATTTTTGGATTCTGCTGGCTTTCACCTGAACTCTGCGTTGTTATTTTTTGGGGGGTGGAGGGGTTCTGATTGCTTGCCTTGGATTCTGCTTTGGATCCTTCTCATGGATTCTCAGGATGCACAATTTGAAAAATAATAATGGGGGGCTTGTGTCCTGCACCCAGGTCCTCTTCATGCTGTCACCCTGATAGTGCCTCCTGTTAAAAAAAAAAGCTGTCAACTGTTGGGCCACAGTGTCACTGACTTACAATATTATAGATATTTTTCAAGCCAAAAACATGTATCACTGCAACAAACATACATACATAGTAATGGTTTAGCATTGTAGGCAATCAATAGTTTCAGTATCCAGTTTCAAATTTCATTGATTACTTTTACATGACTCATGCTGTGGCTTTTCTTTATCACTGAAATTTTAACCACTTTTCTGCACCTGACCAACACAAGTGAGAGCTTTGGTTTGTGTGTTTAGCCTTTATTGAAATAGAACAGTAGAGACAAGACACAGAAAATGGTCTCGGGGCAGATTCAGACCCTTAACCCAGTGAGCTATACAAGCGCCAGCCAGCTATATGTTTACTGTTCAGCCCCAACATGGTAGAAGATGCTACTCTATTACAACAAGTCCGTTTGTCGGTTTAAAAAGCCTTTAAAAACCCACCGAATGCCTTTTATATAAGAATTTATGTTTTTTTATTTGTTTCATTCTTTTATAAATCTTTTGATTTTAATTTTTATGTTCTCATTTTTTTTATGAGAACATTTGCATTTTATCATTTCTTGTGTTTTTAATGTTGTAAACTTTGCTTTGTGGTTTTCAAAGGTGCTAGAGAAATAAAATGTATTGACATTATTTTTATGAACACAGTTGCTATTCAGCTATTATAATATTAAACAAATTTCTTTAGAATTGGTTTTTGAGATCATTATTATTATTTCTTATGTACTTTTTCAATAGTCCACAGGTAAGTAGATGAGTAACCTTGTTCGTCAGCAGGTGATGATATCAGATGTGGAAATCCTGTAATGTGCTGAACATATTTGGACACAGCTGGGTTTACCTGCCACAGGAAGCTGTTTTAGTCATATTTGTTCTGATTTTGTTTGTTTCCTCTCGTGCAATCAGTTATTTGTACATTATTTCACTGAGTTGCTCTCCTGTTGATTAATCCTTTAGATGCTCACGTAAGGAAGTTTGCACAGAGGTGCACTGTATGTCTCAAAGTGATGAGTCAGCCATAGTTTCACAGTGAAACTGCTTAACAGGCCAGATAGCCCAAACTAAAGAGTCCAATAACGATTTCCAATATTTTAGCGGAACAATCAGTGAAGAAGTGTTTATAATGCAAAAAGCTCTCGGTGTGGGAAGGAGAGATGTTTACTAGAGTGTGAGTAATTGCCCTAAATTTTAATCAGAAAAAAACAAGTAGCTGTCATAACATGGTCAAAGTTTAATTTCCATTGTAATCTCATCTACGCTAATGAAACACTCCAGTTTGGATGAGTGTGAGTGTGTGTGGTTTGATCACACAGGGCTGTTGAATTTCACAACCTTGGGAGAATAAAGGTTGTGTGAAAGGAAGTGACACAGAGGTGGCCTGGCATTGTGCCAGTATTGCTACAGCAGTAATTAACACAGAGAAACTCTCCATCAAGGTCACATTACTCCATGATGGGTGTACTGTAAGGCTGCATCCGTGATCATTTTCACAAGTTAAAAGATGCCATCATGCTTCCTGGACAGACTGGCATATTTTTATTATAATTGCTTTATCTAATCAGCTGTGAAACACGTCTTCAAAACCAGTAGGTGAACAACCACTGTCCACTGTGGCCATTATTTGGGGTTTTCATCTGTTCTTTCTGATCTCAGATGTTTTCTTTGTGCTCCCTTTTCTATTAAAGTAAACTGTTCAACCAGTCAGCTTTTAGCATACAGGAGTCACCTCATTGCTGTCGGGCTACATGCTGTATGTGCCCCTTCTATGTAGCCACAAAAGATATGGAAATGCAGGACCAAAAATTCTGCATTAACAGTTCCATATACAGTGCTGCCATTCAGATTTGAGATTGTTTTCCCGAGTATTGCAATACCATAAATGTCATGTGGCCCAGAAGGGATTATCCCAATAGACCACCATTATAAACCAACATCTGTAAAACCAGCTGCTTGTAGCTCATGAGAGTGTCATACTTGAAAACCCTCTACTTAGTCCTAAAAAACAACTTTTATTTGTGTGATGTCATCTTAATGTGAAGTTAATTGGCCCAGTAGGAGTGTGAGTGGGGCTGGGGGAGGAAGAGCAATGCAGTGAGCTGCACCTGCAAAGCTTCTCTGGTTCATGAATATAGTGACATAGTGAGAAGAACTAGAAACTGTGAACAAAGTGTCTAAGCCTTTTCCAGGATGTCATTATATGATTTTCTAGCAAGAGGAAGTTTGTGTACAAAACATGTTTTTTATCCTAGTTTTATCAATTAGAATGAAAGTAATTAGAATATTGTGAAGTTTTGCATTAGCTAGCCTAACAAGCTAATGCAATATTTTATAATAATGATCAAGGCTCACCCATAGATTCCATTTTTGCCCAGTCTCGCTCTCTTTCTGTTGACTCATGCACACTGACCTTATTTGAGGCCTGCAGCTGCTTTTCAGTGTTCTTCTGGGCTCTTCTGCGGCCTCATGGATGTGTTGTCAGTGTGCTTTTGTAGGCTGGCCACTCCTCGTAAGGTTCACCACTGTTCCAAGTTTTCTTCATTTGTGGATAATGGCTCTCATCGTGGTTCACTAGAGTCCCAGAGCCTTGGGCCTAATTTAGACTTCTGTTTTGGGTCTTTGTTCGGCACTTTCACTCTTTTCCCGGTGCATCGCAGGCAGGAAAAGAGACACACGGGTTTACCTTCGATGTCAGCAAACAGGCCCTTTGCCTCCCACCTGTTTTCAAAGTCCACTTTTAGTTTGGCCATATTTGGGGGTCAGACTAGTTTAAATATCACTGTAAAAAGAGCTGACAGATCTTTATATCCACTGACCACTGATCAATGTGTCACTGGCAACGCAGAAAAACAGGTTAGCGCACAGGTCGTGACCTGCGTGGCAGCTGTTGCAGTGCATTGTGGGAATTATAATACAAGCGGTGGGAGCGATATTTAGCGGCAGGCCATTAATCATAGCCACATGAAATTATCTCGCCGGCCGAAAATAATCAATCTTGTGGGTCACAGCGACCCGCGGGCCTCGTGTTTGACACGGGCTTTAGACGGTAGCATATTATGTTTTCTGTGTTTGTGAGTTGCTTTTATAGATCTTCTTCACTTTGTCAGACAGGTTCTAAACTGAACTCAGCTGGCTTATCACACTTTAGTCCCGTGCAAACACGACTGATTTATTTCCTTTTTTTAAAAGCGAAGATTACATTCTTTTATTGAGCGAGTAAAATCAGACTGTAAACTGTGGCACTGGCTGTCAAGTGAGCTGGTTTTGTGTCAGCAGCGGCTCTGAGCCGAGGGGAGGGCGCAGGACTGACTGAGAGGAGTGACTTTCTTTCAAAAATAGTTCACTTCTTCTTCACCACAGCAGCAGCAACCGGTGCAGCAGCAGCGGCGGCGGCGGCAGCAGCAGCGGGTGAGACATGGCTCGTCACGGAAATAAATAACGGGACCCAGGGACGTTGCTATTTAAACCGAGGGGGGAGGCCATAAAGTACGGCGAAAAAGAGAAAGAGACGAAAGAAACGGAGATACAGCTAAAGTCAGAGCCACACGTTTCAGTGTTGATGTTGGTATTTGGAGGCGAATACCTGCCGAAAATAACCCCGGTGAGTACAGCTCGTCTCACAGAGCATGTTAGAGGCTTTTAACAATGTGCCGGGCGAGTACGTTAACGATTTATGCGCATTAACAGCGACTTTTAATGTAAAATCTGCCGGAGTTTGTGAGTGAGAGGTTTCAGGAGCGCATTCATTCGGGGGAACAAGGTGAACAGGGAGTTAAACTTTTCTACAACATGGCCGCTCAGATGTCACTCAGCTTTCCCCGAAGTAGGCAGAACTAAAAAGGAGCTTTCACTCAAGCCTTTTTTAAAAAAAGTAGGAGTCCCCAAAGTCTTAACTAGAACTGCTAAATAATTATAAGACTAAAATGTGAGTCCAAAGCGGTGTCCGTCCCTGTCCGGCGTGCTGTAATGGAACCAAGTCCTGCCCACTTTTTAAATCAAAACTTCGGTCCTCTCATCTGGGAGGATCGTAAATCCATTCAAAAAACTGGAAATTTTAGCTTATCTGGCTGATTGCCAAACATACAAGCTTTGTGGGGCACAGTCTAATAGATTTTTGACATCGTAAAGGGGCATTATAAAATTCGGCCCACTCTTAGGTGGTAATTAAAGCACGTGTGCGTATATGTACAGTTATGGTGCAATAAGTTGAATGGAAACAGATGTAGTAAGCTGATGATGCTATTGTTTTCATAATGATTCGTTTTATGTGACCGGTTGGGTGAAAGGAAATTGTTTAATAACTCTTTATGACTTGTAATGAAACCACTGATAAGCCACTTCATGTGACATGTGCGGGTCTGAAGAAATGATTAATGACATCAGAGCCTGCCAGAAGATATTACTGGAGATAGCCAAAGCGTTTTGGGGCGTCTAGCAGTGAATGACAGCACCCAAACCACCCACATCCAACTTTAAAGTATGCTCAGGTGGTTTTCTTTCTGCACAGCTATCACATATCAAAGTTAAAATCACAATCAGGGACATCCCTGCACATTTCTTTGCTGTAATGTGGAAATAGTACAAAATTGTCTTTGATAGTGTCTTGAAAAGTCTTAAATTTGATTTTAAAAGTGTGAAGCAACCCTGCCAAATGGGCCCTGAATTGCTCGAGTGCAGTCAGGATTCATTGAGTTGGTGAAACAGTAATAGATTGTGGACAGTTTATTTATAATACCCTTTTCTTATAAATATGCAGTCCTGCTTATGTGTATAGTCGGCTGAATAAAAGGTCAGGAAAAATCCTGATTTGCAATCTCTGTTAAGCTCATACATATTTGTTTAGTCTGTAAAAGGTTTAAAAAAATCCAGTTTACTGTTTATTTAGAGTGCAGCATGATGTCTTCAACAGTTAAAATCTCCAAAGGTATTCACTTTACTGTGATATTTACAGAAAATATCATTGAATCTGCATACCTGAGAACCTAAAACAAAATAATATGTCATTTATTCCCGAATAATTATAATCAAAATAGATGCATATTACTGTAACCAACTTTCTGAGGTATTAAAATTTACTTGATGGGTCATGATGAGATAATTTCACAGTGTCTGTGTTTCTGTATTCCTCTAAAAACAAACTTTATTAGCTCATTGCCTTCAAACCGCAGTTAAAAAATACAGTCTTTCAGGCTTTATTTTTCTAACAATATCTAAACAGTCAAGTTCACAACAGTCGGAGTAGCTGTGACTAAATACAGGAAACTGTAGGAAAATTAGACTTCTTTAGACGTTTTCTCCCCGTGGAGGAAGCTGTAAAAGGCAGTGAAAAAGAGAGATCACAGTAACTGATTATTGTGCCTCACACTATCCCCTGAAGGCACATTTTCCCTGGTAGATGCATATTATGCACTTTAATTGAGCAGTGGGCGATTTGTTTACACCTTTAGTGGAACATAATGAAAGGGGAAGCAAGAATTAGCCATCTCATTTTTTTCCTGGCATCTACCAACATGCACATGACCAGGCATAAAAAAAATGCAGTTTTTAACGAGCGACCGTTTTACCTGATTTACCTGCAGAGATTTTGTGTCTTCACACCAGCTCTGACTTCATAATGTTTCATCTCTGAGGCTCTGTGTTGAAAGCTTTCATTGTCTCCTGATTTGCAGTAGTGTTACTGTCTCCACTGTGGGTGGGAAGATAATAGAGGTGAAGGTGAAACCTATGATTACCCACCTCTGGTTTGTATAATTTCTCAGGAATTAAATTATAGTGAAATGGAAGCATTCTGCGTTTTGCATGTTGGAGCAGCTGCTCTCAGAGATTTCTGACTGTTTAATCTCTGGCATGCTTGATGCTTTTGAGTTTGATGGCTTGCAGCAATGCAGTAAAATGCAGTGTAATGACAGGCTTGTTTTCAATGCAGAATTACAAGTTGAGGAATAAATTTGTTTTAAATTCCTGTAATAGTTAGTCTGTAGTGATTGACACTATAGTGTGCACAGCAGGAGCGGCCCGTTTATCCAACATTTTTAGTGTTACTCTAGTGTCACTCTGCTTTCTTGCAACACAACTTTCAGTTTCCATCTCTTTCACTTCTTTTTTTCTCAGGCCCTGTCATCCTGTTGTTTGCAACATCTTGGTTTCTCACTGTTTGCTTCCTTCCGGCTTCTTGATGTATCTCGATTTCTCATTGTTTTTCTTCTTATCTTCAAATCTGTATCATGTAGTCAAACTGTATTTCTATCTTTATCAGCCTCTGCATGTCTTTGACTTTAACCTCCAAGGGGCAGGGTGCTGTATTTGTATATTTGCCATTTCCCATTAATCTGTCAGTCAGCCAAGATTTACTGCTGCAGAAGCCTTGATTTTCAGTGATCCTGCACAAAATATTACAGAAGTAAGTAAGTAGATAATAGTAGTTGAATGGCAAAAAGTGATACTAGGACACTGTAATTCATGATAACTGTCATATATAATTCAAACATATCTTAGATTGTCTCAGTAAATCTAATTTTGTTCATATAAATTTTTTTACCTGATGTCTTTTTGCATAAAAATGAATGAAATTCATAATTGGTGACATTAAAACGTTTTAAATACTGATGGGGTGCTTTGCTAAAGTAGGGTGATTGTATGAGGTTCATTTGACCACAGCAGGGTTGCTGCACACTTCTGACTTAATTAAAGCCTCTGAAAATGAGGAACTGTGTATAAAAATAGCTGTAATTCCTAAACAGCTTATGTGAAACTTTTTTTTAAACCCTTAAAGCTAAAAGTCATTGTTACCTCTGCCAAGCAGGTCATGTTTTTGGTAGAGATAGCATGTGTATCATTCTGTCTATAAACATGATAGCTTGAATAGTTTTGAATGAATTGTACCTTACATCCACCAAGGTCTTCAAGGTCAGTAGAATGATTTATTGGTCAAAAATGTACAAAAAGCCTTATACCTTAGAAACTATGAAGTGTAGAGTGTATTGTCAACATATAGAAAGTGCTGTTTAAAGATTTAAAAACTGTCACATTTGACCTCTGAAGTCTCCTTCAAGGTCAATCAATTGATGTGTAGGTCAAAGTGATAATAATGCTTTATAGAACTATTTAAAATGACAATGGGTTTTTCATACTGACAAGCACATGTTGGCATGGGATACTTTTTGAGTATAGTTGATTAATTCTATTATGGCTTTGTTATAATGGGTTAAATACACAAGTTGAATACTCGTCATGTTCTGCACACATGAAAGTTCTGTTCACGCTTGATTTCGCATTGCTACAGAAAACAAAATGGAGAGTAGCGTGAAAGCGAGGGGGAAGAAGTGGAAAAGA
>VUQK01021614.1:0-15151 GCA_015106715.1 Bujurquina vittata | reverse complement strand
AAGACATTTTAGACAATTTCATGCTGGGGATGGCCCCTACATGTTGCGCAACATGACTGCGCACCAGTGCACAAAGCAAGGATCATAAAGACATGGATGAGGGAATTTGGTGTGGAAGAATTTGACTGACCCGCACAGAGAGCTGACCTCGCAGCATTCTGAACAACCTTGAGACACTCCAAGGAATTTTTGCTAAGACAAGTAAATGCGTTACAATAATCCAAACGTGATGAAATGCATGAATAACAACCTCAATTTTAGAGTGTAACACAGTGGAACTTAAATGGTACAAACAAGAGTGTACCAGAGATTTGATATGGACATCTAGAGTGAAAGCAGAGTCAAAGGTTACCCCAAGGTTCCTAATGGAAGATTTGGCAAATATGGCAAGGGGACCAAGAGCTTCCATTATCAGGGGGACAAACAAGGACTTCAGTCTTTTCTTCACTGAGATGTAGAAAGTTATCAGTCATCCAACTTGATAGAATCCAAGCACCTAATCAGCATCTGTAACTTGGAAACATGTTCAGGCTTAAAAGTGATATATAACTGAATGTCATTAGCAGCAAGAAGATATGCCTTCAAAGGTGCTCAGAAATTGCTGTAAAGCAACTATAACAAAAACAATAAGGGCCCTAAAACAGAACCTTGTGGCACACCACAGGCAGAGAAGCAGAAGAGGACCTGTACCCAGAAACAGCCTTACAAAAGCATCATTCAGATAGGTTTGAAGTAAACCATTCCCAGATACACCCATCCAATGTTGCAGCCTATCAAGTAAAATTTGATAATCAACAGTATCAAAAGCAAGAGTAAGGTCCAGCATCAGTAAAACATTCTCCTGCACGACTTTGCAGCAAAATGTCACTGGAAACTCTCAGAAGAGCTCTTCCTGTGGAATGAACTCAATGAAAACCAGGCTGAAATTTATCAAGGATACCGTGTTTGTCCAGGATGGCTGTAAGCTGTTTAGCTACAACCTTTTCAAAGATCTCAGATAAGAACGGCAATTTTGTCTGTTACTTTTAAAGATAGAAGGGTCAAGCTTCGATGTTTTTTAAAGTGGGTGAATGACGGCATTCTTAAAATAAGCGGGGACTTGACCAGAGACCAGTGAAGTGTTATAGTGAGCACACAGGGACTGATATGCCAAAAGATATTTTTACGACAGAGATGCAGGTAGAATGCCAAGAGAACAGGAAGATGCTTCCATTGGTTCCACCAATTTTTCCAGCTCAGGTAAAGAAATGGGAGAAAAACTTCCTATAATGACAGGCCAAGCTGGAGCAGGAACAGCCAACAAAGATCCTGATGGGGAAATATTAGTTGTTATATTAATGATTTTTTTGTCTACCAGAAAAGAGAAAATTATTACAATCTTCATTTGAAAAAATGGAACAGCAGGTGGACCAGGAGTAACAATATCACTAACGTGTCAAAGAACACCTTTGGATTACCCTCTACTCGTGTCTGACCTCGTAAAAGCAAATCTGGAGGAATGGTCAGAAATTCCAATAAACGCTCCTAAATCTTGTAAAAAGCCTTCCCAGAAGAATTGGAGCTGTTATAGCTGCAAAGGGTGGGCTGACATCATATTAAACCCTATGGATTAAGAATGGGATGTCACTCAAGTTCAACAGCATGTGAAGGCTAATGAGTGTACATGTAGACTCATCAGTTAACCTAACCTGCATGTGTTTGGGCTGTCGGGGAAGCCTGCGTATCTGGAAGGAGGTCCATGCAGGCACAGGAAGAACATGCAAAGTCCATACAGACCCCAGCCTTTTCTTCCTGTGAGGTCACAGTGTTGACAACTCCACCACTTTCCCACCCACCAGTGTATGATAGAAAGTACTTAAAGGCATTGAATAAAAGCACTGCATGACTGTGTGTACTCTACAGGTAGAGTAGAAAAGCACCATATTAGTACTGGTACCTTTTGTGTAGATAAACCAGTGATTTCTTGTTGTTTTGTAAATCTTTGAAATCGACCTTGTGTGTGTGTTGCAGGAAACCTAAAGTTGAAAAAACAAAGCCTGGAAAGGACGCCGACCAAGAGCCAGGTCCCACAAAGAAGAAAGGTTTTCTGCCTGAAACCAAAAAACGTAAAAAGCGCAATAAACCAGTTTTGGAGCCAGCAGCAGGCGGCACGCCGTCCGCGGACAAACCGGGGACAGAGAAAGGACAAGCCAAAAAGAAACATGACAAGAAAAATAAGCAGAAACGACCTAATGATGGCGCGACAGCGTCGCAGCCCAACCCAGCCAAGAAGAGTAAAACACAGTCTGAGAGCAAACCAGCCAAGAAGAAGAAGAAGAAGAAGCAGTGAATTAAGACGAATTATACTTTTCCCAGTGTATGACTGCTGTTATGAAACAAATTAATGTGAGTTTGCTCTTGGTAGTCCATCAACTCTGCCCCCCTTCAACACATCTATTTTGTTATGCAGATATGTGAAAAATTAAAAAACAAACAAACAAATAAAACAGCTGGATGATGCTTGCTTTACTTACATTACAACAGTCAGTCAGTATCCCACTGGCCTATCCAGTCTTTGAACACCACATGTATACACACATGGCTCAAAGAAGTCTGGCGAGAAGCCGATTGGACTAATGTAATGATGTCAGGTTTGATTCTGACAGCGTGGGAAAGTGGAAGAGATGTGAAGATCAGACTAGCAGCAGATTACAGATCTTCCTTATTGAACTTGGGCATAAGCGTCATATCAAATGGTTTTACAGAACTGGACCAGAATCTAAATAAATTATATGAAATTAACCATAAAATCTGCAAACCCAGAGTGTATCCTAAAAAGTCATGGCCGCTGCAATAGTTTCATAGAAGTATGTTGGGAATGCAATATTGATATATCAGCTTTTTAAACTGATATGGTGAGCTTGTTGGCAAACAGTTAACTCATCCTATTCATACGGACCACCACCATCATTAATTTGGGGACATTTGGGAACTTCCCGTGGTTTAGTGTTCCCAGCATTGTAGTAATGTTCTGGATTTCTTTCTGCATCAAAATATGTGTTAGTTTCTCTCTTGGTGCTCTGAGATTCCCTCATTATGTCTGCGCCCCAAGCCCATTAAGTTCAGTAATTTTCCAAACACAGTTGCGCGCTGGAGTTTCAGAAAACATTACTCCAGCAGGACTAAATAGTGCATTTATTGGGAGCTGTTTGTAGCGCAGGATTAATGCAGCGCTATGATTCGATCAGACAACACACTGTTTTTGCATTCTTGGCAATAAAGGACCTCGTCTCTCATTGACTTTTTCTTAGTTTGAGTTTGAGAATGAATTCTAGTCTAATTCCACAATAGCGAGATGTAAGATGCAAGCTGGGACACTGAGAGGCACGACCAAGTGGCTGGGATGCTGCACAGCAGGGCTCATCAACTACATTTGTCCAAGGGCCGGAATTTTTCTCAGCAGACAGTGTGAGGGCCGGATGCTCTCATAAAATAAAACAAGTGTTGTATCCTAAGTAACACATTATCAATTGAAATATACATATTTATATGTTTTTTAATAATGTGATGTGCAAGCCAGATGTGGCCCACGGGCCGCCAGTTGACGTTCCCTGGTGCACAGGAACATCTGTGCAGCATATAGAATAGAAGTCCCCAATTCCCGGTTGAGAATGACACGGCTAAGGTCCTGTGGGACAGACGAGGAGCAGAAGACCACATTGGTGATAGAAGTGGCAATCGCAGCAGACGGAGAAGTACCAGCTGCATTAGGAGATATAACACTGAAACTGGGAGAAACATCAGAGGTCACTGTCCAGAAGAGTCCAGAGGACCCGAGCGTTTGCCAATTCATACAGACATCAAGTGCATGTGTTAAGATCATATCCATCACTTATTAGAAAACGCGCCCATTTTCAGTTTGATTCAGATGTTTGAGCTGCAGCAACATTCCTGAGATTCCTCCACTTGTGGTAATGCATGTATGTATAAATTATAATTAAGTTAAAGTCTTCCGCATAGCTTTAACCTTGGAACCAATTCACTAGTGGTTGCAGTCTGATCATAAAAACATATTAGACCCCCTCCTCTGAGTGATAATCTGTGTTTTCTGTAGGATAGTTTCATTTTGTGTGTGGACTGGAGAACCTCTGCAACCTCTCTGTGCAGACTGATATGTGCATCCATTACATAACAGTCTTATTAGGAAAAATGCCACTGTCCCTTTCACAGGATATGATGTTGCAAGCCTTTGTGCTATAAACTAAGGTGAGCAATCACACAGAACCCTAATTCAGCTGTCAGAAAATGATGCAGTGTCCCACAAATGGATTACTATACAGGACATGAAGCCATGCAGCCATTAATCTCCACGAGTGTGAGCAGGCAGCAGCCTCATCCATCAGTAATCTCATCTTAAAGCCCCTCTCCACCACAAGAAAATTCAGCGGAGGGTATCAACCGGAGCCGTTTTACAGCCCAGAAACATATTTGCCGTTCGGCCCTGTACTCACATTGCAGTCTCCTGTGGGGGCTTCAATGGCTGGAAAATACACCTGCAGTAATACCCAGGCAGGGTGAGCACGCAGTAAATCAATACACATCATGAGTTTTATGTAGGTGGAGGTAAGGGGGACACAGCCTTCCACAACATCAGGAGAAACGGAACAAGCTCGCAGTGGCTCAGTAACGTGTTACGTTAAAGAAGCTTTATTGAATTATTTACTAACTAGATCGATGACCGCCTGTAGCGTCATAGTGACAAATCACCACCTGGCTCTGCAGTTCAATCGCTGCACGACTTTTAGCCTCTTTTAGCTCATTGTTTTGTTTTTGCCCACTCTCTTATGGTTTGGATGAGAGCTAACTGGTTTCTTTGCAGGATTTTTCCCAAATATAAATGTGTTGGCTCCCCGCCAAAGAAGCTTTGGTCCTCCACCAAAAGAAAATCACCAGAACTGTGATTTTAACTGGAGTTGGTTTTTTTGTTTTTTTATGTAAGACTGATATCATTTACTCCAGCTTAGAATATATTTCTTTAGTTATATGACTTTTGTTAAATCACATAATGGACCGTTTGCCTTAACTATATGCAGACCAATGTTAACAGAGCAATGTCAAGTGCAAAGTTAGCCCCACAAAGGCCCATTTTGCGCCAGGAAAACTCTCCTGTCGCCTTTTTCAGACTGCACGGCCTGACCAAAAGAAACTAAACAACAAGTAGATAAGAAACTTCCATTGGACCAGAGTTCTAGATTCATCAACATTATGTGCCCAGAAAGCAGGTCAGCTGACTTTATTCTTCTTCTTTCTCCTCCTCCTCCTCCACTGTCCCTCCTCTGCACATGTCCCAACCATCTCAGCCTCGCCCCTTGAACTTTATGTCCAAACTGCCCCACCTGAGCTGTCCCCTCTGACTCTCGGACTCATTCCTAATCCTGTTCATCCTGCCACCTCCAACTCAGCCCTCTGGCTTTTTGTTAGTGCCATTATCTCCAAACTATAAATTATAGCAGGTCTCAGCACCCTGTTGTAAACCTTCCCTTTCGCCTGAATACACTAAATGACCCTTTCTGCATGGGACGGGATGTGCTGGAGGCTTTGGCGGGCTGACTCTCCCATTACCAAAATTAATGCTGCTCTGGGTGGAAATGAATGCTGTGACATTGCCTAAGCTTATTATTATATTGTCAATGATGATGGTCATAAACAAAGCCCAACGAATGCTAATGAAGCTTCATGTCTGAAACGCGTGTAAATAATCAGCATTTTTGCACTTTCCCCTGCATGATATTCAGATGAGCGCATGAGCGACCCTGATGTCGTCAGGCTGACATCCGATTTTTGTGTATTTTGTGAGCAGCAGAGATCATTTGCATCTGAAACAGTGAAGACCTTTGAGGCCTGTGTGAATTACAGGAGAATAAGGGCCGGAGAATGAGAGCAGAACAGTAGAGGTCAAAAACGATGCCCACTTTGAGCGAAGCTAATCTTTTACTCTTTCTTTTTGCTCACAGAGCCATGGAGGTACTTGCCCGACTTCTCGGTAATGTACCCTCACAGTCACAGTTCGAACCCGCAGTAATGAAGCATATAAACAGGCACTGGTGGTGACAAATCATCGTCCTCAAACCCCGACAGCAGGGGTGAGAACAGGAGCAGTGGTTCCCTCTCTTCCTGACAGTGAACTGACACTTGTCATCACTCTGAGCCCAGAACCAATCTGCTAATGCAGCTCGGTGGAGTAATCGGAGTGAGCCGTAAAGCCGAGGGCAACGCCTTATCAGTATGAGAAAGCTGTAACTGGACGCAGGTCTAATTCATTCCCTCACCTTGAGAAACGTTTTAATTCCAGTGAATTCCTGCTGCATAACATAGACCGACAATTTTTCCAATCTCTGATGCAGTGGACTGTGGAGGGTTTATCCTTCAAGTTTCTTTTTTTTTATCCCCACCCATGCTGCCTCTGTTAATGTGTAGCCCTTTAAAATCTGATGCTCCACAGCAGGCAGGTTGGCAGGAGTGTTGGTTTTATATTGAGTGCAACCGGAAGCCCATTAATTGGCGCGCCCAGTGGTTTACTTGCCAGGCCTTGTAGGAACAACCTGAGCGGAGCTCTTCCACCGCTTGGAGGGAGTCCAAATCTTCGCACACTGTCGCTGTAATGTTGTTGCTGCACTGCATTTCTGTGTCTAGCATGATAATTCAAAGGTTATGTTCTTTATTTTCCATATGCCTCTTGAAGCTTTCTTTTCAAGCGTCAAGCGGTGTAGTTGTCCGCACAATAGTCTGTGCGTGGAACTGAGAAACAAGTCAAACCAGCGGCTGCATCTTTCTGTGCCATAAATCCTCGTCTGAGTGGAGCTCTTTTTCTTTCTCTTCCCTCTCTGGCCATGCATCTTTGAGTTGTGCCATTAAGTGCTACACCCTACGCTGCAAAGTTTGCTCATCCACAAGCGCACACCCCGTGTGGTGATTGCACCTCTTTGTTGACCTAAGCAGAGAATTTTAAACGTTCAAATTGGGGCTGCAGCCAGCAGCTGTTTTTACTGTATTTTTTTTTTTCAGTTCATTTACTTCATAAGTGAGAACCAAATTTATAAATCCTCATTTGCATGATGTCACTTTTTATCCACTTAGACCCTAAATTATCTTTGACAAAGAAAGAAAAAGAAAAAAGTCATCGTCACCTTTGAGAAGGCCAGTGAAAATAGTCTTACTTTGGATCTGTACGAAGGCCTGTTGCCTTAGGTGACACACACATTACACACAACCATAATGATGCTATAATTAAGATGTTAAACAGTGTCTAGAGGCCCTACTTACTGGCCAACCAGCACACCTTGCAAAGTCTATTTGGAGCACTGGCGAGCACTCCTGAGACAACAAAAACGTGAAAACTGGCCTCATTAATTCTAAATTAGGTTATAGACAATAAGTAGGCTATTCCCAAAGTGAACTTCTGTCACAAAAGTCTCCGTCTCTGCCTTTCTAATGCAGCTATATGTCTGACAATAGATAACGGCAGTTATAATTCATGACTAACTTCATTGCCACCCATTCCCAATTACTGACCACTGATCACAATCTGTTCCCAGCTGCTGTCTTCTGACCTCCATTTCTGAGCTACAGACTTCCAGTTTCTGTTCATTCTCAGCCACCGATCTCTGTCCCTTTCTACACAATGGTTAAATGATTCCTAGCCACAGACCCCACAATTCCTCCAAGCTTTCCCAGACCACCAACCTCTACTGACTCAGAGCCACTGACTTAGCTCATTCCCAGCTACTGACCTCTTTCCATTCCCCCTTCTACAGCTGCTGACCTCCATCCTAGCAGACAAGCATTTACGATTCCGTTGTCTATTTCAACTATTTTTTTCCATTTCTGCCTACTGACTTCTTCCATTCCCCTGTAAATCCCCAGCCAACTGACTTCCATCCATTCTTAACTGCTGCTCTCCTCCCATTTATACACCCATCTAGTAACATCCATCCATTCCTCACTACTATTCCTACCATTCCTTTGTCCAGTCTTAGACACTCAACTGATTATGAGCCATTGATCTCCATTGATTCCTGGCTACTGCTATCCCATCATCCCACCGTCAATTCCTAGACCCCGACTTTTTATAGATTCCCAGCTTCCAGCCATTTCTAGCCACTGAACTTTGACAACACTAGTGAACCCTCGCTGATTAGCTCTTCCATTATCTTGTGCAAGCCAGTGACTTCTTTTTTTTTTTCTACGCAGGAGGGATAACAGAGAGACAGCGACTTCTATAACCCCCATTTCTCTGTCCATTCACAGCCAGTAACTTGCCACTTGTTTCCATCTGGCTACTTAGCCTAGTCACCTCATCCATTTCTAGCAGCACCCCACCAGTAACCAACACCTATTCCCACCCACAGTCTCCCGTTAATTTCTAACCACCAACAGTCATTAAATTCTATCAATTCACAGCCGCTGACTTCCCCTTCCTAGCAACGGCTCCCCATAACAGTCTCAGCCACGGACCGTCACTAATTTGTAGTCATGGAGCACAATTGAGTCCTAGCCAGTGAACCCACTTCCATCCCCAGCTATTGTGTGCTTCTTCCGAGCTGCTGACCTCCAGACATTTCAACTATCTAGTTACCATTGATCTCCCTCCGCCCATTGCCACACACATTCATTCTCGCACTGCTACTGACGTGCAGCCAGGGTACTTCCTCATTCTGCCTTGTTGGCAAGCGATGCCTCCCCACCCAAAAAAATAAAATTGAAGTCCACATTTAGCAGAAGCAAGTGTCGCACACCATGATTATGAGTATGATTGCTGCACACTTCCCTGTTCTAGCCACGTGGAAGTGCAGCATTTAATCATCAAATCCTTCTCATTATTATGTATTCATTGTATTTATTTTAGATGTCAATAATTTGTTTGACCTTCTGGACTCTAATCTATCAATTGTTGTGAAGTGAACACACGCTTAATTGTAGAATGCATTAGTCATCTTTCACTGACTTACTCCAAGTTTCCTGCGAGGATAAATGGTTTCATTTTGTTGCACTTATGCCAACAAGATAAGATAGATGGGCAGGCTGTCAGTGCACGTTCCAGCGGGGGCATCTTGCCAAAGATTGCTTCTTAGTCGCGAGCATTTTTGCTGGGGACAATGAGGAACATGGTGTCCTGATACCCAGCCAACATGCTGACTGATGCCGACTCATGGCCACTGATGTGCAATAAGACATGATGCGGGTTGCAGGAAGACGTTACGTTTAGGGGATGGTGTGTCTGTGGATAACCTTCGTGTCATTAAATTGCCACACTTATGGGCAGTATTGCTCTACATGCAGTGGATCTGCTTTTGTATTCAGTCGGCACAGCTTTCGGTCCCAACAGTTCACAGCTCAAGGGTTCTTTGGCACCCTTGGCAAGGTCATTTTTACACTCCAGGACGACTGAGTATTAGTAAGAATATAGCTTATGTCATAATACACATTCTCAGTACAGTGTTGTATTAATGTTGATAAATTGTACCTGTCAGTTCAGTTTCCAGTGTAGTTTTTCTCGAGCAGCAAAAGTAGTCCTGACACATTCAAGGGATTAACATAAAGTATTTATGTATCATGTATTTATTTAGAAACTTTGAATAGTACACATTTTCCTTTGATAAGGCAGGTTATATGAACTCCAGAAAGATGACGTTACTGCAAACATTCCAGCTCTCATAATGGCATACATTTACAGTGAATTCATATAATAAATGACACAATTTCTATTAGGCCCACTATGATACAATATTAAGGATCAGGAGAAAGAAAAGAACTGGTTTCATCTGAAAGCCTCTCTTGGAAGATTTCTCAATTTATTACATGTCAGAGAATACATTATAAATACTCAAAAATCAAAATACCGTATTAGCGCCAAAGAGTTACGTTAAAGACACTTTAAAGGAAAAAAAAAAATATATCTTATGTGCATAACTACAGCAAAAGGTTTTGCATCCTGTCAGGCTAACTAGAGCTACCTACAGATGTCTAACAGACATTGGAGGACAGTACTTTATGCAAATATGCTAAGTCACTTGATTGAAGGAAAAATACTACAGCAAACAAATAAGCTGTTTTCTATAGCCTATGTGCAGCTTTGCACTGCCTAACAGCACCACAACATCCATTATAGACTAACTACATACTGGTAGTGTGTCAGAGGACATGCCAAGGAAGATCAGCGAGCCATTATGGTCTGTGTTCTCTCACCAGCTCTCAATAATTGAACACAGCCATGTGCGCGTCCCGGGGAGGATTTAAAGTTTAAACATATTTAAGGTTTAAACAACATTTTAGGGCTGGGAGGAAGGGGAGGAAGGCCCAAAAAGTCAAAGCAGGCAAATACTTTACACAGTCCCAAAAGGAATTGGCTAAATAGTAGTGTTAGAGGAAGGTGTGTGTGTGTGTGTGTGTGTGTGTGTGGCGTCACAGCTAATCTGTGTGCCCGTGGAGTGTTACCTCTAGACCTATTCTGCTCAGTACTCTGCATTTTTCCTAATCATCTACAAGCAGCTGAGATCTTTGTGCCTTATTGCTTTTCCTGTTTATTCCACAGTCTCGTTCCCTGAAGTTGCGCTAAGCTAACAGTCAAGAGGAGCTGGCGCGTGCCTCCACGTCCACGCTCTCCGTGCTCTGGCACGAGAGCTTCTCGTCGCATCTCACTGGTCGGACGATGACGCACGGCCTCGCGGGCTCCCCGGCGCGCGCGGGGCTGCGACTGTCGCGCTCGTACTCCTCCTGCGCGCGCTGGATCTTCCTGTTCCGAAGCTTCCTCTTGTGGAAGTGGAAGGTTGCCAGGGAAACGAGGACGATCCCCACGAGCACGGCCACCAGCACGAGAAGCGCGAGGGTGGAGGAGAACGGCGGAAAGAGGCTGAGCTGCTCCGCGCAGGTGCCGTTACCGGCCTGGAAACCCCCGTGACAGCGGTGCAGCGGCACCGACAGCCCCGAGGCCTCAGCGGTTCTGGCTGTCATCCGGTCCTCCTTTCCCGGCCACTCTAAGTCTCACTGACCCCTGTACCCTTCGTGCTCTCCGGGCTCAGCGCGGTGACACCGGCCCGCGCATGTGGTTACCTGCACCGAAAAGAAGACACATGAGACCCGCTTAATGAGCTCCAGAGGAGGCAGAACATTAAAAACCCGCCCTCCAGTTTCCCCATTAGGATCCCGGCAATATTAACAAGACCAACCGAGACAATTAATATGACAAATGCGCACTGAATCACAGTGGCAAATGAAGCGTGCCAACTCCTAATAGATTATATTTCTTGGTCAGTTTGAAAGAAAAAAAAAACGTTGCTTTGAATAAAGGACAGAACACAAGTCGGGACAATACATCATCATCTATTGTGAGGTGCAGGCCTACGAGATTTCGCCCCCTTTCCTGCACTCCGCGCAGCAGCGTTTTAGGATAACGCCAGTTTTTACGCAGAGGATAATATCTGCATGAGCTCAGAGCAACACGCTGTATTTAAACAGGAGGAAAAATGCTAAAATCTTACCTGATGAAACAGTCAGTGCGGGAAACAGTCCGTGAGTGGTGAGCCGATGTGTGTAAATGGGAAAACTGGATCGCGGTGACGCATTTCATACAATGTGCTGCTGCTGCTGCTGCTGCTGAGCTCCGATCATTCAGGGCGCTTTGATTGCCGCAATCCGCTCAGTCCGCATCCAGGACGGCACTTTCCCAGCTAAATATTCGAGAGGGGAAACTCCCTCACTGTGCATCAAAGCGGACTTTCAAAAATGCGATTAGAATAGAGCTGCGTCTGGTTTTCCTTCAAACGCGTCCCTCCTCCAGCCTTCCTCCGCTCCACTCAGCATCTGAATGAAGAGCTGCAGCTGCATTAAAGGTCTCCTAAACCAGTCAGCTGGCAGGGTTGGGGTTTTTTTCTTCACCCTGGGATGTAATCTATGTATTAACATCCCCCTGGTGCGTGCGCTTCATTCTAATCGCCACATTAGTAAATAGTTATCGTCCTATAGTATTGAATCAAGCAATGAATCAACACAGAGGTAAATTATTTACCAGTAGCATTCCTGAGGGTGTGGTCAGTCAAATGCTGCAAACCTAAATGCTCAAAAGCTTCATTATATGGGCTAAAAAATGCGTTCATTTTGAGCCTTTCTGTTGCTTTTAAAGTTGCTCAAAGCACTACACCTACTCTTGTTACCAGAGACACTATGGGATTTGTGCTGGGTGAACATCCATGTTTATTTATTGGCGATCTACAGTTGAAAATCGTTTAAACTCTTCATTAAATCAAGCCATTAGAGTTGTACCTCTGCTAAGTAAACGCTTTGGGAATCAATACCTGCCTCAGGGTGTGGGTTCTGGGGGCGAATACATGCTCTTCACCCCGCTGAAGTTACATGTCAGCCTAAAACAGCCACATGTGGTTAACTCCCTGAATCTGGATTGCAGGTTTTGGTGGTGATGGACCCAAATCCACTGAACTGTCAGCTACTTTTGTCCTTCACATGAATAAACCCATCATCTTCATAGAAATGTACTGAGGAAATGTTCTAAATGGAGAATTAAATCAAGCGTGGGGAAGCTTGACACATTAAACCAGGGATACTTGCATCGCGGCCTTGAGGGCCCAGCGTCCTTGCTGGTTTTGGATGTGTCCCTGATCCAACACACCTGAATCAAATGGCTGAATCACCTCCTCAGCATGCAGTCAAGCTCTCCAGAGTCCTGCTGATGACTTCTATATTTGACTCAGGTGTGCTAAAGCAGGGACACATCTAAAACCTGCAGGCCACCGGCTCTCGACGCCTGGATGCGAGTATCCCTGCATTAAACGTTTTATCCTCTATGAAGCAGAGCATGGTGATGCACTCAAACGTCGTTTCTTTAGCAAAGATATGAATGTGGGTGTGTGGGTACGTGGAATGCAGAGGTGGAGGCCCAAATGCAGGACAGAGGTGGTCCAGTAAAAACAAGTCTGCTAACACACACAGGGACAATGGACGGCACATCACAGGAGTCTTTAAAAAAAAAGGAAAACAGGACTATAATAAACCCACCAAGGTTGGGAAAGTAAACACAAGTGAAGAATATTGGGCCAATCACAAAGGAGAGAAAAAACGTGAACAAAAAATTACCGTCCGTAGTTAAACAGGAAGTCACCAAAAACCAAATAAATGTAGAGAAGGCAGGAAGAGACAGCGAAACTGTGAGGGGAAAATTACTCCAACAAGAAAATAAAAATCAAGACAAGAACCAGCAAAAGTGAAATAAGTGAAGACAGGAATCAAATACTTAATATCACAAGAAACAAAACTTGCTGTGTACTAGAATAATAAAACCAGAACCCAGAAAATCTTCCAACACGAGAATATCAGTCAAAATCCAAATGAGCTGAGAATCCAGAACCCAAAAACCCGTAGCCTGACAAGATGTGTTCTTATCCTGGTTAAAGAAAATGTGCAGGAACAAGTGATTCTTGCGTCTCTCTTTGTATAATTCTACATCATCTCCGTCATAATGGATTTCTTAACGGCTCGCCTCCCATCCAGGTAAAATCTGTGCGCACCTTTCTGATTAAGATGCCTGCAGATCCTGCAAAGACATTCAGAATTTATCACAATTTCTGGTCGACTTACTTTGTGTTCCTTCTTCCCGCCATTCAGGCTGCGCTTTGGCAGTGGTTTGAAATATGCACGCTGGGGTAATGACTTTTGAGACTGTCGCCTCCTCTTACTGTTTGAAAGGTGTTTATTAGTTCAAATAGATTTGTGTGTTCAAAAAGATTGCAAAAAGATCAGTTTTTTTTTTTGTTTTTTTTTTTCCGCAAGACTGTAGAAATAGTTCACGAAAAGCCTCTAATTTAGATCACGACCACGACAAGCTCAACTCCCCCGACTGGAAGATTACTGCAGGCATTGTGACACAACGTCCAAATATAGAAGTGCGGGTGAAGGAGAAGTGAGGAGACGCGTCTACATCGAGGACACTTCGACCTACTGAGACTTTAAAACAGTGTGAAAGTCTGCTGGATGTCACTACTGCTACTTCCCCGTGCAAACAGTAGCTCCCTGCTTTACTCCACGATGAGTGCAGAGCCATTTTTTCTTCCGTTTCACGTAGCAGATAATCTGCAGCCTTGTATCTCAGCTTGAGGGTCGGGGGTTTATAGTGTGAAAAGCGGTCATTTATGCACAGTAAACACTATGTTATTTGTGAGGTTTAACTGGCGATAAACGTCACACCCTCACTCGGTTGCTAGATTGGCGTCATTCAAATGAATGAGAGGGGCTTCACTTTTTCACACAGTTCTCAAGTTAGTGTGAACGCAGCTCTAAAAGTCACTCAGCCCTTGCTACAATATCACTGCCAGGCTGCTACATCGCTTTGCAATGTAATCACCGTATGGCTGCTGTTTAACTCAAAGTCAGGGAGAGAAATGATACAATGATTGCTGTAATGGTAAAAAAAAAAAAATTCATAAAATGTAGTAAGAAGCAAGATCTGCTCCTTTGGTTCTTGTTGATCCATGAGGTCCTGGATTAGGTCTTTTAAGGGCCCTGACAACATCACCAAAATGCCCCTCGGGGGATATTACGTTTTTAATTATACGTAAAGGAAACCTATAATGTTCAATTACAGCTCCATTTTTTTTATACCTAGACTTTACTAGAGTAGCTTTGCATGAATCACAGTTCCAAATAATCCTTATTTATCTTATCCTGGTTCTTGGTGCAGCCCATCAGTTCATGCCCCTGTCCTCATTTTAAGCCAACTTTCCTCTAATTGGCTGCTTCTTGCAAAAAACAGGTTTTTTTGACCTGCAGGTGGATGGGGGCTTCTGTATTCACAGGTGCACGAGCTGTGATGCTGAAATGACCATATTAGGTATATTTCCTCTCATTACCGCGACACAGAGTCACGAGTTGCAAGAACTGTTTGAAAGTGAGCATTTAGAGCACAGGGATGACTTGATTGATAACTTAAGTGAATGTGTATGTCACACTCATCACTTAAACCTTATGATCCACATGAGCATCCACCACTGCAGTAAACGTGTCTGTGACAAAAGATAAGGAAAGGCATTATAGGTCCACTTAAATGGGAATCCATGCAGTTTAAAAAAAAAAAAAAAAAAAGGTTGGAGGGAGGCGTTTTTTTTTT
>VUQK01021612.1:5494-23518 GCA_015106715.1 Bujurquina vittata | reverse complement strand
AGCCGGTGGGTGACGTCACAGTGGGTAGGTCCATCTTTGTATACAGTTTATTGGTCTGAAATCCATCATTTCTTGTCTGTGTATACACACTGTGCAGACCTGTGTGGAGATTGTAAGAGTCCCTCACACACATTTGTCTCCTCAGGGTCTCATTATACGTTACATTAGCAGCTGACACACTGCAGGATCCCAACCCTGGCAACAACGGCATCACACACAAACACACACACGGGTGTCCATCAGACTGCTGCCTCCTCTGAGGTAGCATAAAGCCCCGGAGAACACTGTATGTGAATGACTTGATAAGCACACGCTGCACACAACACCTCGCTGCTTATTCGCTGCCAGGTGTTATGATGTGTGTTTTATTCCCCACAAAGCGGCAGGAACAGCAGACAGTAGTAGTGTGGTCACATGGCACTATAACTTTGAGTGTGTGTGGTGGGGTGGGGGCTGTTTAGTATTCAGCTGGCGTGGGAGGCCCTGCTGTAGAATGTGCTTCATAAGCACACGCTGGAAGCCGACATTTAAAACCACACACGTGCATTTGCAGTTTTCCTCTGTTGTTTGTTCACAACAGCGCAGTTAACGTTTAATTTATGACTTTAATTCACGGCGCTGAAGAATGGCACAAACCTGCTTTATATTAAACTGCATATTTAATGTCCCGCTTAAAAAAAAAAAAGTCATTCTGTTCCCTTTAAATAAAGTGGGCACAAAGTCTGTGGGGGCCATTTTGTTACATAAGACTTGATAAAGTTAATACTTTTAATATTGTCCCACTGCTCAATAGATGTGATGAGATGTGATTACATAAAGCCAACTTGATACCTGGACTCATTATCTTGGTAATGGCGCGAGCGTCCCTGAACATTGCTGCAGCAGAGCGTTACTGGAAAGTAGGAAAACTTTATGGGAATGAGCTCAGAGGGAAGTCTAATGTTTAAGAAACTATGAATGAATCAAAAGGTTTATCTTGTGCATGTTTTTAGTGGCCCTGCTGGAAGATATCTCACTGTACTACCTACTCTGTAAATAAACGATGGAAGGAGGTCGCCACTGTGGCTTCTGAACTCTGCAGAAACCCGTGTCAGCGTTAGCATGTTGCTAAATTATCAGCAAGCAAGCGTAGTTATCAAGCTGCATCTGTGGAGCGTTCATCACGCTTACCGTGGCCGTGTGGCGGTAACGCGCTCCAGGAAATGCAGTTTTGGCTTCATGTTGCTTTGCTGCTGCTTGTGGCGGAAACCCGTCACTGCGGACTTTATTTCTTTAAGGAGCGTCGAGTCATTTCGGTCTGCTAGCAAAAGAACTGTTAGATGGCAAAAAGCTCCTGTGTGCTGTGCTAAAGTCAAACAGGTTAAATAAGCCAGAGCCAAGTTTTTATAATCTGAGACAAAAGTGGACACTTCAGATATTTAAGATGTCTTTTTATGTTGGGATCCCCAATTTCAGCATATTTACATGTGTAGCATTCATTTTGTCACTGATAAGTCAGTTTAGATAAAGCATTGTAGCAGTGTGGGGCTGATATTAGTGCAGTACGGACGAATGTCACTCCTTATTATTAACATATAAAATAAGAATGTTGCATCTACATTTCTCTCTGAAAGGGAAAATCTGATAGACTTTATTTTATTCTCTTTTTCTTAAATACTTTTAAAAAAATTCTCATTGACAACAAGAATCCAGAGCAGAGTGGAGGCTCTTCCAGCGAAGGAGGAAGCACGGTGGCTTTATTTGTCATTATTTGGTGTGAACGTGGGGAAAAAATTAACTCTCAGCAAAAGTGCGATTGGCTCAAGAAAAAGGGGGTTTGTTGCCTCAGCGGGTCAGTATTTGGGTGGCTGAGGCTCAGGAGGTAGAGCTACACCGTACATCTGCTAATCGGAAGGTCGGCAGTTCAATCCCAGGCTGCTCCAGTCTGCGTGCCAAAGTATCCTTGGGCAAACCCTGAGCTGACCCCGACGCGTTCATCGGAGTGTGAATGTTAGACAAGAAACACTTAAACATGGTGTGATGATGGATAAAGCGCTGCGAGTGCTCATTAAGAACCCGTCCATTCCATTCATCTGTTTATTGCATTTCTGGAAGTGTTCCGGATGAGATCAGCTGTAACATTGTTCTCTCTCTCTGTCTTTCCTGTCATGCACCCTCTCAGATCCCCGAGGAGCACGACCTGGAGAGCCAGGTGAGGTTGGAGCGGCAGTGGAGGTTCCTGAGGAATGCTCGTGTGAGAAGGCAGAGTCGAAGCGTCATACAGAGAGGTGAGGAAACCCGCTATTTTATTCTAGTTCACAGCACGTCCTGCAAGACACAATCTTCTGAAAATGGTTATTGGTCCTGGATAGGATGCTCACAGGTCAAACGAACTGCACAGATTTTATTGGAAATTAGATTAAATCAGTTATTAAAGCATCGTCTGTGGTTTTCATCACATTCAGCATTAACAGAGGGACTTTATTGATGGAGCGTAGGTCATTCAGGAGCTCTGCAGAGCTTCTAACGGAGTCGCGTTTAATTGAAGGTTTATGGAGCCTTGATGAGGGCAGAATCTGGCTCACATCCAGACTGTCGCCAAAAGAAGGAGAGAAAGACTAAAAGAATCCAAAGTGGCCCTGTGGACAGAGCCCCCCCGTGTCTGCCAGGACGGGACCGCTATCCTACGATTCCATATTCAGGTTGGAGGTGTGCAAAGACGGATTTTTAGCCTCACTCGCTGCAGTTGGACTTGTGTCCGTCTGTGGTTTAACTGCTGGTTCGGAATCTCGATTTATCACTGATGGAAACTTAATGAGATGAGGTAATGAAGTCATCTTCACGCGCTCTGGTTGTCCATCCATGCGGCTTTCGGCACACGGAGAAAGACGGAGCAAAGAGGAGGCTAACTACACCTAAATTAAATAAATAGTATCAATAAAAGTGTTTTTTTTAAGGTAGTAATTTATTTTCTTTGCACTCGAGTTTTCCAGACTAAGAAAAAAAAGACAAAAAATCCTTTTAGTTTGCAAGCTGATGCTGTGGCTGCTTTGTGGGACACTCACTGTCTCATGGTAAACAAACCAAAGCAAGTGCCACAGCTGAATCCAAAACACTTCATGTTGTATTTCCAGCTTGATCGGGTTTATGTATTTATCTACCCATTTATGTTCTGTAGGTCTGTGGGTAACACGATACCCACAGGTTAAAATGGTCCCTGTGTTGGGTATTAAACTGTTTCTTATAGTAATGTCTGATTTGTGGCTGAGAGGTTCTGCCGGTCATGTCTAATTGGGTCTTTGTGCAGCTCTAATGAGGGCTAATTTGGGTGAAATCCAGACTGTCCCAAAAACAAAAAACATCAAGACATGAAAATTTAGTTTGCAAATGACTGTCAGTGACGAGAGGACTGACTGACAGCAGCAGGGACGTCCTCTTTGTGAATCACAGGTCTCTCCTCACATGCACTCGCACATTAAAGAGCCTGCAGTGCCAGCATACACACAGACTCCCCGGGTGAAGTTTGAGCTGCTCTCAAACAGAATAGCTAACACCCCCAACGTCACTGGCAGCCCCCTCCACGCACGCATGCACTAACACACACACGGAGTCACGAGGCGATTGGCGTCAGAGCCGAGGCTTGCTCACGCACACGTCTATCCCGCTCTCGCTAAATCATTGAATTCCCCTCACAGTTTTCTGAAGGAGAGAAAGTAGTAGGGTTGCCCTCATTCAGTCGAATCCCTCCAGAGAGCAAAGCAAGGCGAGAGGAAGGGAGGAGGAGGGAGGGTGTGATGGAGGAGTTGAGAAAGTGGCAGTAAAGCTAGCAATGAGAGCAGAGAACAAACGAGGTTCTGTAGCCTGTGAACCTGATTTGACTTCTTCTTCTTCTGTTGGTGCAGTCTGCCCACTTCCCCGTGCCGTCAGCTTTTACAGCCGCTGCTTATCCTCTGTGAGCTCAGACATCGCACACAAAGGGAAATGGATGATGAAGATCTTTCCCAGCTTTTAACCACGGGCCTCCTCAGCTTCTCTGTCCAACTGCATTTTCCTCCATCACAGCTGCACCCATCTGTGATGAATTCATGATGGATCCCCCCCCATTCTTCTTCATCTCGTTACGACGGTCTCGAGAGTGAGTTCATGCAGCCAAGGACAGGCTTGGCAACCGGCATGTGTTGTTGCCATGACAACATGTAGGGAGGCAGTCATCAGATTTATCAACGTGTTTTTACTGGCAATGAAAGCTGCCGGTGGGGTGCACAACTCCACTGTTTCCCTTTGCCTCCACTCTGCCGCCGCACACTTTCATGTGTTACGCCGTTCTCTCGCTTTGCCCCGAGTCGTGCTGCCGATGGCCGGGCGCAAAAATGGCTTAAAGGAAATCTGCTGCTAATTTATCTGCTTTCTGTTTGAACTTTTCTTCCTTCTTTTACACACCAGTACTTTAAAACCAAATACTTGGTTCAAATTACAATTACAGGCTTTTCTAAGTACTATGTACTCTGTTGGGAGGCTCATATGCAGTACATATGGGGACCAGACCTTCTAACTCGGTATTGTACACCATGGTAGGCCACAATCATTCCATATTTCATTTCGTGTTATTATGTGCATCCAAAGCAAAGACTGTATGTAAACAATGGACACAGCTTCCTTAAACCTGCAGTCTTTCCAATGGCCAGCAGGAGGCGACTCTGGTTGCTAAAAGAAGTCTGTATCTGTGAGAAGATGACCCTCACTGTGAGCGCAGTAAACACCTGAGTTTATTATCTCTAGTTTCTCCAGTGAGATCATGGTGGCTATGTCCGTCATTTATATACAGGCTGTCATTCAAAGTCTCATAAAGCAGAAATGTGCCAGTGAGCCACATTACACTTTTATTAAAATGATGTCCATGGAAAGTGTAGGAATCCAGTTTGTGTCCAACTGAAACTGTTTTTGAAAATTAAGGAGCCTTTGGAAAATATTATCCTATTTTTAAAAAAAACCTGTTGAATAAACCTTTTCTCAGTGTGTGTGTGTGTGTTTAAGCTCCACACTGATCTCTGGGAATATAAAACTAGAATTAAGATGTCAGGAAGCTAACAGTTTCAGACTTTTTTCCACTTTAGAAGTTAAATATGAAAAAAAGCTTCATGAAGAGTCAAGGCCAAAAAACAATTAAGTCACTGCAATAACTGCTTGAAAAGTACAGAAAGTACAACCTAAACTTCCTGTCAGCTAATAGCAGCACAAACCAATAGATACATTATATCACAGACTCATCAGCACCACAGCGCTATGTGCAAAGTGCAGACACAGAACAGCTTCCTTAAACACAGCTGAGGCATACCTGAGCAGTAGGCACGACCCCTTCAGCACCTATAGGTGCAGGCCTTGCTCTTTCAGTAGCCCCGGCTGAATGGTGATTACCTGCAGGCTTCAAACAATAGCAAGAGGAAGGAGAGACCGCAGCTGACGTGTACGGACCGACCCTCTGCAACTCAAACCGCTTTCTGGTTGTGCATATGTACAGATATCGGGGGCTGCAACAGTGCAGCTGGAGTAGTTACATGTACTAAATGTTGGGGTTAGCAGTAAGGGGGGAACCATCGGGGATACACGTGGATTCGACCCATAACTTCTGCCCTACAAGGCTGCAGCTGCAGGTGAGGTTCAGGTGTGTCAGCAGGCAGATTGTTCACCTGTTCACGTACCAAACAACCACGTCCCTTAAGCTGCGTTGGATAAATCCATCACCCTTTCACACTCGCTCTCGATTTTCTCCTCCATCACAGGTATTTCTCGTCTGGATGATCAAATATTCATCAATCGCAACCCTGGAGTGCCGTCGGTGGTGAAGTTTCACCCCTTCAACACCTGCATCGCAGTGGCTGACAAGGACAGCATCTGGTCAGACCGAGGATGCTGCAGATTCAGATTAAATGTTAATCGGATCATATTGTGATCCATTTCTAATGAGGTGTGTGTGTGTGTGTGTGTGTGTGTTAGCTTTTGGGACTGGGAGAAGGGCGAGAGATTGGACTACTTCTACAACGGTAATCCTCGTTATACTCGCATCACATCCATGGAGTACCTGAACGGACACGACTGCTCGTTGCTGCTCACTGCAACAGGTCTGTAGCACACAAGCGCGCACACCAGCACAGACACACACACAAACACACAGAAAGTGTGAGTGCACCCAAGTAACAAATGCAAATGTCCACGCCCGCTAGCAACAGCAGAAATCGCAGAGACTCATTTGTAGCAGCAGCGAGCCTTAAACTCTTGACTGTTACCCCCCCACACACACACACACACACACAGAGCACTCGTGCGTAGTCATCATCATTCATCAAAAGAAGAGAGCAATTACCCTCCACGGCTTTATCTTCATCACCCACAGGAACCGGAGAAAACAGCTCGACATTAAATACAAACACATTTATTTAGTTTGGTCTTCCTGCGTTAAAGTCAGCTAAGAAATTTTGATAAAAGGCTTCACTTTTGATAAATCTAAATTCCATCTCATCAAAATGTAATGTGCACTTATTCAGCTTTTGTCCATCAGTCACACTCTGAAGGATCGCAGGCCAAGACATTAGTTATAAAAAAGAGTCAGCATTAAAAAAGTCAAACGCAGACTGTAAATCAAGCAGAGACTTTTATGTCCTGTAATAGCTTCCTCATAAGAGCGCGTGGACGTGTTTTATGTTCAGCTCGGTGTTCCAGCCGCAGAGCGTTTTAGGGTTAGACTCCGGCCTCGATGCTTTCAGGCAAAGAGCCCTTTAAGATGCTGCTCTGCGCGCTCTCGTCTTTATCTTCTTTTGAGCAGTGTGTGTTCTTCCACAACACTCGGCGTTGCATGTGGTGAAAGAGTCTTAGTTCAGGGTTTTCTTCAGCACAGTTCAACACTTCAAATCCATTAAGAATGCAAACAGGATGTCTCAGCTGTGTTCCTCCTCTCTCTCCTCTTTCCAGACGATGGCGCGCTGCGTATCTGGAAGAATTTCGCTGACCAGAAGAACCCGGAGATGGTGACGGCGTGGCAGGGCCTCTCCGATATGCTGCCCACCACCCGAGGTCAGCCCTCCATCAGCACCCACAGTAAAGACCAACGCTCTTTATTACTGTGTCACCAACCCATCCACACTCCCACCCATGCACACGTCTCCTCCTGTAACTCCCTGACAGATGTCCTGATGCACCCCAGTCACACTTCCACAGCTGCTTATTATTATTATTGCTGAAAGCAGTGCTGCCACAGTTAGAGTAGAAATGTTGACTTTAATAAAGTAGATTAAGGTCGCATCCACACTAATATGTTTGTATATTAAAATATAATTCAATCCAGCCCTATAAATGCTGTCAGTTCAAAACCATCAAACTATACAGCACTGCAAACAGGTAGTTTTCTTGCAGAATTCATCTCTGAATAAAAGGTGACACTAATGTGCGTTTCACCCCGACCCGACCGACACTCACTCACACACACAGCTTCACTTTTAATTGATTTGTGTGTGCATAAAGCTGCGGAGATGTTCAGATCACTCTCAGCAGTGAGTGCACAGAGCAGACCACGTATCATTACTGCAAGTCCAGCACAGTTTGTCACCGACTGTATGAAAAATAACTGAACCGGCACAAATAATAAATGAAAAATGACACCCCTGAAACTATAGTTCCACACATTTGTTGTTTCTGCTACGTTGGTGGCAGGCTGTGGATTTAAAGTCCACAAATGTAACTAATTTAAAAACGGCTGTCAGCTTCACCTCCCTCACCTTGTCACATATTCCACATCCATCACATACACCTGTCACACCTGCAGCAGTGGGCCAAGCTTGACCTACTGCGGGCCCGGCACTGGAAGGCTGCCCATAATCAGTGGTGAAATGCAGACGGTAGGTATTTCCCATTCTTCCCCTGCGGGATTGTTCCCAGTGCTTCAGTGATCATTATAAAACTGGGACTGTGGACGTCGGTGGATCCACCGCTGCGTTTTACACACAATTCACAAATACGAGACGATGCAGACACCCACTCTACACGCTTGTCACAGACTTCCACCCACTGCTGTGGTGTGTCAGCTTACTCTCCTGAACTCTCCCCCTGCTTTAAATTTTCTGCCTTGAGCGTTTCTCAGCCGATACCGCCGGGACGTGACTGAATGTTCCTCAGCGTAACCTGTTTGATAAATGCAACAATTACCACACATCCGTCCATAGCATGAGCAGAGAGGTGGTTTTTCTAGGTAGCACGTCTCATTGAAGATGCAGCACCGTATTTGGCTAATTGGTAACAACCGGAGCAGAGCTGTCAGACTCGGCTGATTCGGCGCCTGACTGCGTGTCTGTGCAGAGGTGTGGACCTCGTGCTATGCGCGCATACGCGTCTTCGTCATTACCGAAGCGCAGAGTCACCAGAGGTCTGTGGGGACCTGCAGGGAGGAGACGCACTTAACTAACACCAGTCGGTGCCCGACTCAACCAAATCGCCTCTTCCTCTGTGGAGGACTCTCCCACAGCGGGCCACGGCCATGTTTCCACTCCGACTTTAACATTTAATGGCGTGCTTGTTATCCTGGATGTGTCGCTGGTGACAGTCGACTGTTTGCAGCCTGAATGCAGAACCAAGTGACGGCATCGGTTTTAATATAAGCAGCCGCTCAGATGAGATCTCTGCTGAAAAAGTTTTGCAGAAGAATCCAGCTTCGGCTTGCTGTGCTCCAAAATTTAAAAAATAAAAAATGAACTTGGCAATAGATCTCAAAAAGCTCAGCAGCAATCTCACCAACACTCTGCTTTCCCTGGTGCATTCACACCCACTACCTCCTGGCCCAGTATTCGGTTCTGAGTTATTGCCATTGCTTGGAACGTCTTTCAGATGGAGTACAATAATGCTGTGTTTAGAATTCTTCGGATTTTTAGCGTTGCCTCAGCTGCATTAATAATGTAAAACCCAATGAAATATTACACAGGTCTGTCTGTGTGCTGCCAAAATCCTGCTCTGCCTCTGTAGGCAGTTGCAACAAGACTGCACATTTCTCAAGGAGATGCTGCCAGACAAACACACTCACACAAGAGTACCAGCAGGACCTGTCCTCGCCCAACCCGCCCCCCCATCGTCCAATAACGTGCTCGTGGTTTTCATCAGTGATCCATCTCTGTGGACTGTCTGGCTTGTTCTTATTTTGCTGGGTCTTTGATAATGTTTTGTGCCCCCCCCGAGAGATAGAGGCTGAACAAGGTGGCAACTGCTCTGAAGCAACAAGTCTCGCAAACGTTTATGCGATTGAATTATGATTTAATCGTGCACCTTTGTTATTTCCAGGTGTCCTTTTTATTGTTGAGCAGGCACAACAGTGATGCACGCTCAGCTGCACCCTGCCTGTCAGCCCTGCAGTGAGGGGATCTTAGAATCAGCTTCGGGTGCTGGGGACTCAAATCTGCTTTCCCTCTTTGATGCTGATGTCATTTGGGAGACGCTGCGCCTTGTTCATCCCTCTGCTCTTTGAGTGCATGTAGAGTAATACTGATGAAGTACTTTTTGTCACTTCATGAGTATTACAGCTCTTTACGGTGTGAGGATGTTTGGGTTAGCATGCACGGGGGGTTCTTGCTAATTTGTTGCTTGCTTTGTTACATTCCTGCTCTCCCTCCCCTTCTCCACCTTTCTCCCTTCCTCCATGCACTCCTCTTCCCCTGCTCGCAGGTCTGGCCAGAAGGGTCTCCATCTATCTTGACAGGAGTAAACAAGGAGGTGAGTGTTTCAGTTCCCTTCTGTTCGCCCTCACTCCCAGAGCTGAGCTGCTGCAGTAAACAGCAAAGGGGGGTGTGCCTCTTCAGTTTTAAATTCCTTTTATTGCCCCGAGCAGCACCACGCTTCATTCATCCATCTGTCTGATGATGTTCCATCGCTCCATCCCTCACAGTCAACCCAAAGTTTAGGGCACTCTCCATGAAGAAAAACACTTTGCTGACATTTTATTTACATTAATAGCAAAACCACGAATCCCCACCGAAGCTTCAGATCACTGTCAGATTCAGCTAGCTGGCTAACTATGCTAACTTTGTATCCAGGAGTTGGTTGAAAACCCCTTCTTCAGTCTTTCTTTGAATCTTTTGAAGCTGACTCGTAAGATCACTTGGCCACATGAACCTAAGACAGGGTTTATTTGTCACATGCACAGTTATACACAGTGAAATGTATTTTGTACCTGCAGCTGATAGCAAGTGGTAAAAATATAAAGTTGTAGTGGTTGGTATTTTCACGAGGCATTGCAGCTGTCAGTAAGTGCACGGCAGAGCCAAATCAAACCGAACAAACAGTGTGTAACAGTCCAGTTGAGGGCTCAGAGGTGAGCAGATGGCTTGTGGGGAAAAACTCTTCTTCAGCCTTTCAGTCTCGGTCCTCAGACAGCGGGAACGCCGGCCTGATGGACGCAGGGAGGGGTAGAGTTTCCGGGGTGGCTGGGCTCTTTAACCTGCACTGTTTGGTGTAAATGTCCTGCAGGTTGGGGAGCGTATTTCTGATGGGTCCATTCAGCTGAACAAACCACGCTTTTAAGGGCCATGAAGTCCCGTTTGGTGCAGTTTCCCATCCAGGTGCTGATGCTCCCTTCCCAGCTAAATTATGTGATACTAAAAAGTTGAGGCCAAATCTCCACGTCCTAAACCAAAAATGTGTTTTTCTGTTAGCAGTGACCAAAACTCTGAAGACCCTGGAACGGGCTGCTGGGATACAGGCTAACGTGCTAACGTGCTACAGTAGCCGAGCTAGCTGTGACCTGATCATACTGAATCTCTTTGGCCTTGTAAATATTGTTTGGATCACCTTTACAACATCTTTACAGCCCATGTGTCACTAGCTCGGCCACGTGCACACTGCTCTGACTTGTGAACAGATCCCACGCTTGACCGCTCCGAGTAGTTACACAGTTGCTAAATTATGGGATGACCCCTGTTGTGAGCGGTCAGCTTCAGGACATTTTTGCCAGTGGCTACTGAACAATTCAAAGTGTCCAGTCACTCCTCACTGTCGCTTCTTTCATTGGTTAAAAAACAAAAACACACATTGAAACTGTTGTCAGGGGTGTGATTTTACCAGCATTGAACCAAACAGTACGTCCCACTGAAGGGTTCAGCCTGCTGGACTTCAGAGGACCTGGTGAAAACTGGAGGTTATTCCTGCAGCTGCGCTGCATTAGTATGCAAAGGCTGTTGCTGCAGCTCTTGGGCCCAAAACAGAAGGGATGAGGTTTCTAGGTAAGAATGTGAGAATTCTTAAGAGGTAAGGTCAGACGGGTTAAAAGAGGTGGATAAACAGTTGGATGGCAGAGGAAGATGGGGAGGTGGAGAAAAAATAAGGAAAGAAAAGTTGGAGATGACTCTGAAATAAGGTCAAGTTGGTGTTTGTTGAAGGCTGGAAGGAAGCAAACCCGACTCATCAGTGTTTGTTCTGGACTTAGATGCACCGAAGCACACGGACATCTCTGCACATTAGACTGAGAGACCATCTCATTAAGTTCTGAGCCGCATAATTTTAATGTTACAACTCGATTTTCTGTCCTTTCTTTTAGTTTTATTCCTGTTAGTGGCGTTAGGCTTCTTCTCTTTCTTTAATCATCGCTCTCTTTGTCCCTTTTCTTTTGCCTGAGTAAAAGTAGGGCGGGCCTCTCCTCTTCGCTTTAATGGAGGCAGAGTTTGTGTCCTGCTTTACATTCAGCTTTGCTGCCTGGGACCTTGTTAACATCCGGAAATAAAAGGCTGCGAGCTTCTTTCGTCTGCAGCTTTTACCTGAATGCATATCACACATTTTCACTGAATTGTGGCTAAACACATTTTCAGCAAACTAGATTATTGCCGCTGCAGCATTCTAAAAATATATAACTTATAAAACTTATAGAGAGTCAGAACGATTTGCAGTGTTTAAACCACTCTGGGAAACATTGTGACCAGACAAAAACCTCCAATCAGCATCAGGTGTTATCAAAAAGAGAGGCGAGCGATTGATTTAGTGCTGCATGCTGTTCACAACTTCCATGTGTCATATTCTCGTTGGGCTTTTCCTGTTTCCTGGGCTAATGTTTGGGAATTCTCTAAGTTATAAAAACCTATACATTTGTTAGTCTCTTCTCCATAATAATCACTTCATTTCATGAGCTCTGTGTCAGCCTGGCAGGTCACAGCTCTTTCAAAGGTTAAACTAATGCCAAAGACAGGAAGCCTTCCTGCCAGTCAGAGCGCTCCCGTAAGATGCCGTTATTGGTCTATTAGACGCACACACATGCTGGGCAGGTTCTCAGTAATCCTGGAGGTTTATCAGCAGAATCCTGGAAGACTTTTTCAAAGCAAGCAGGATGAAATGAAGTGATTGGAAAACGCTGAGGGAGAGGAGAGGCTGGAAGGCCTCGGCGCAGGTTTTAATGAGCTGCAGTGTGTGGGATAGTGAGGCCATCACTGGAGATAATGGTGCAGAGGAAGGAATCTTCTCCACAGAGGAAAGATGGGAGTGAGCAAAGATATTTATGCAGAGGAATAGATAAATATCACAAGTGAGGGATTGGCGCAGGAGCAGTGAGGCTGCAGCACAGGCCCGCTGGCTGTTAGTGGTGTTAAACTAGCTTTTATAGCAAGCTGAAGATGCAGCCAGGGAAAGAGCATCGGCTAACAAAACCAGCGCTGTTTTTGACTGAGGACGGCTCAAGCAAAGAGGGCGAAATCCAAGATTTAAAGAGTAAACATGGGAGCTATCTATGCCTCCACCTCTGTAATGTGGTTTCCAGCTGAGGGAACGTTGCCCACACTGCTTTTGCTCCAGCTTCAGTTCTCCACGTCCGTATTGATTTCTGTGTGGGTAACTAAGACCCGCTCAGGCCCACAGAGGTTCCCTCTAAGGCAGGACCATATCCCCTTTGGAGCAGCTGAGTGTCGTCCACAGGAGACAGAACTGAAAGGTGGGGTTTAAGCTTTCAGATCCGTGACCCTCTGAACTCGGAGTAAACTTGTTTTTACAGCTGTTGGGAAGAATTTATCCACCTGACAGAAGGGAAGAGAGGGGAGGAGGGGGGCTCCTGGATCGAGAGATGGAGAGAGAAATGATCTGTCACTCGATGAAGAGCTGTTGGAACAGCTGAAATCTCCTTTGTAGGGAGATTGTTTAAAGATGACAACTTTGAACCCCAGCTTTGTTATCCTAGTTCAGTCGGCACCGAGCTGCTTATTGCATGTGAGCTTTGGCAGTTGGATGCATAGAAGATATCAGCTGAGCAACCAGCTGATGTGCCAGGATTGCAGGCTGAGCTCTGACAGCTTGGATCAGCTTCACGCCACACCTCTGAGTTTGGGAACCACGAAGGGTTTCTCGCTGTGAGCGCACACAGAGGAAGGTGTTCCTGAACTGTATGCAAATCTTTGGGAGAGTTTGGTGATGCCTCCTCTTCCGCATGCTTCAGAGCATTGGGGAATCTTCCCTCCTCCTCTCATTGTAACCCAGATTTCCTCATTACCAGCCTGTCAGCCTCACAGGGAACGCCGCCTCTCTTCACAGCGTGAGAAGCCCACGTCAAGCATGGGACTGTGAGCTTGTCTGTGACAGCACAATCTTGTGAAGTGGTTTCCCCTGCATGCCGTTCCACCAGCACGTGCCGAGGCGCACCGGCAGTGTGACGCCTGAGCGGGCCGGATGATGTCACGCCCGGGGATTTAAAGCCACCGCGCGGGTTTTCCTGACAGTCTAAGCTGAGTCACGACTGACAAAGGAGGCGCGTGAGCGATGAGATCAGTGGGAAAAGATCTCTAATAATGGCCGCTCTTGTTCTCCAACGTTAAAGAAAGGCAAAGTTAATAACTTCTTATCCTTCATTCTGCACTTTGTTTTATGAACGGAGCAAATTAGGATAAAAATAATCAGTGAATGTATAAAGCAAGGTGGTGACACGGGTGGGTGAGCTGGAGATTGATTGTGTAAAAACAGGAGGAGGAAGGGGAGGAAACGGAGCTGTGATGGGTTTCCAAAGGAAAGGAGGCTGTTGGTGGTGAAAGCACTCTTACAAGAAAGGAGGAGATGGAGATGGAGTGCGCTTTAATGTGTGCTCTGCTTTCTACCTGCCCCATTATTTCTTCTCCTCCAACATTCAATCCTCCATTAGAGCATCTGCACTCTGGCTTGTGGCAAATGCATTTCTCCTGCTGCTGCACGGTTATCACGATGAACTGAGGATGAAGCCGTGTCACGTTCTTACCTAACTTGACACGTACACTTTGCATTATACCACTGGCTCTGAACTTGTGACACATACCCCCAAACCAACTCTGAAAACTACATCTACCCACTTTGTATTCTAATGAAGCAATCTCCTCAGTTTAATTTGCCATCTTCCACATCATTTCCTGTCATTTTGGCCGACACTGAAGGTAGAAAAGCTCCCCAAATAATGCAGAAGAGCAGCACATGTGGTCACAGCACCGTCATTTTTTTATAATTTGTCCGTAGAGCAGCCACTCCCCTGTCCACCACTTGTTATCAGCTCTAACGTGCTGGTAGGTTTAGCCGTTAAAGCTTCCGTTAACTGAAGCCACACGTTTAAATGAGCCGTGCTGCGGTCAGAAGCTGCAGCCTCTCTGCTTTGGTGCTGCTCACTTCCTGCAGCAGAAGGTTCTTCTGACTGCACGGGTTTCCTCAGCGCCGGCACAAAGAGGAAAAGGCAGAATTACTGTGTGCACCTCCACAGCTGAAATCACACTGCTGCCTTCAGTGGGTCATTAAAGTAAATTATGAATATTCTGCACTTGTCTTAATAGACATTTACTTAATTATTTATTCTTTAGAGAAAACACTTTGCAGCATTTGGTTGTCTTTGCTGTGACATTAAAACTTGGATGTGCCGGTTGGACCCGCTTTAACGCTTCATGGCTCAGATTCACCGAGGTGCTGCAAACACTCCTCAGAGATGTCGGTCCCTGTTGACATGAATGCGTCACACCGTTGCTGCACATTTGTCAGCTGCACGTCCATGATGACAATCTTCTGTTCCACCACATCGAAGATGCTCATTGGACTGATTTGGATCTGGTGACTGGAGGCCATTCAAGATGATCGGAGCTTTGTGACATGGAGCGTTCTCCTGCCAGAAGATGCAGTGTTCATAAAGGGTGGACAGCGGCCAGCTAACCTGTGGAGTTTTCAAAACGCTCAGCTGGTAGTAAGGGGCCCGAGGTTGCTCTCCTCGTGAAGCTCGCTGTCGGCTGCAGTTAGTTTCCCGAGCCAGCACAGCTTGTGCAGCACTGTTCACTTGATTCCTGCTGTGACTGCCAGCATATGAAGAGTCCTGCTGCCTTCGGCTTCTTGCCGCCTCGCCTTCTCGCTCGAGTGCCATTTGACTCATCAAAGCTGGAATCTGCTGACAGGCGCTGTTCCAGGGTCAGCGTCTCCCAGTGCTCGTCCTGTAAGGGAGGATGCAAAATGCTAAACAATGCTTCAGTCTGCATGAGGTCCACATTTATACACTCAGGAATGTGCAGGCGTGGTTTTAATGTCCTGAGATTCTGTGTATAAAATCCTTGCAGACGGCAGCTTTCAGCCCTTTCTGTCCTATTCATTAGTGACGCATTGTTGCAGGAGCCTGCTGCACTAATCCTTCTTTTGACTTGGGACATGTGGCAGTGTGAGCCTCCTGAAACCTCCAACAGGCTGTGTGGGTTGTGCATTAGTGTGATCAGCACATGTTGTGTGTGTTTAACAGCTGTGTTTGTAAAGGTCCCTCTTTAAAGCAAATGAAAACCATCAAATTCAAACTGCAGCTCGCAGACTGTGTGCAAATTGTTCTTCTGCTGTTTGTGTAATTGTGATTAAAAGCCACCTTCTGTTGTTTTGAGAACGATAAATAATCCATGTGTGTGTTTTATGAAGCGCACATTCCTGTTGTGCTCGTTATCAGCGTCGCTGTGTCGTCCTGTGCTTGCAGGGGCAGGGATGGTTGTGGACTGGGAGCAGGAGACGGGGCTCCTCATGACGTCCGGAGACGTGCGAGTCATCAGGATCTGGGACACCGACAGAGAAATGAAGGTCCAGGTACTCGACACACCTCCCTGCATTGTGTTTGTCCTGCAGAACTGGAGGAAAGGCTGAAGTGCAGTTTGACTCTCTGCCCTCCTTCTAGTTCCAAAAAATCATTCGAGTGACCTTCTGATTTAGTTTCTTCTTCTGTGCTGTTTGTCCTTGCCCCCCTCCAGCCCCAGGGCCCTTGCACACAATGGCGGGGCTCATGATTCTGTCATAAGCCCCGCCATTGTGTGCTGTTGATCACCTTCATGTCTCTGGAAGGATCTTTCTAAAAAATGTCATAAATGATCTCGTTAGTCTCTGAAGCTGCTTCCACATAAACAAACGTTCCCATGAATTTCCTGTTTGAAGGAAAGAGTCACCCGATCAGCCGTGTGACTCTAAGGTGAGTCAGAGTCATGATGCAGCCTCATGACTGCAGGCTTCAACCTGAACCTTAGTAACAGGAGGCTGAATGAGCCTTTTGCTGCCATTTATCATCAATCCAGAGAAGGCGCATGCAGAGGGTTGGTGTGACGGAGGAGGGTGCTGAGGATGGAGTCAGCCCAAAGATCAACATGTGTATCCAAAAATCACCTTGAGAAATTATCCAAAGTATCCCTTTAGTAGGATTCTGAGTTTGATCCCGTTTAAGCTGTAATATTCATCAGGAACAACTGTGATCAGTGTGTTGGTGCTAAAACATGAAAACAACCCTGCTTGCAAGACTTTTCGCATTAAAACTTAATGTGTTCGTAGAGCACTCTGCAGCTGCTGCTGTCTGTTTGGGGGAAGTAATGGAAGTCTGAGGCAGAGCCAGCACCATTAGTGCGCTTGCGTTCCCTTTTACACATCTAATGGACCTCAGTGTGCTAATCATTGTCATGATGGATGGACTTAATACAAGGACAAATGGCCCCAGTCTCGCCTATGGCTGCATATCGATGCTGGGCCCAACTTCAATGAGCCAACAGTCAACAGAGCACATGATTGATGCTTTTAAAGGAGGTTTAATGTGAAATGAGTGTTACCTTTACACATTTTAATGAGCGGATTTGTGTGCGTCAGGACATCCCGACAGGGGCCGACAGTTGTGTGACGAGCCTCTCCTGCGACTCCCAGCGCTCGCTCATCGCCGCCGGTCTGGGTGACGGATCTGTGCGGGTCTTTGATCGGAGGATGGGCCCCAACGAATGGTAAAGCCCTCATCACTCGGATCATTCATACAACCTCCCCATCATCACGTTAAGTCACTTTCAGATTTATTTTACCGTCTCAACTCAAGAACACACGTGGCCGTTTCTGTGGGCATTTAGTCCTGCAGTCCTGCATTATTCACTTTGCTAATCTATATTTATTATATATAGTGTGCCGTAAATCTCCCTTTAGGGTTGCCTCCTCTTTTAATGGACCCCGGTGACACTGCATGCCTCCAACTTGGTTAAACATTATTTTAATTTCAGCCCCTAAGGGGAAAAACAAGGCAGTTAAGCCACGAAGCGGCTCATAAATCTTTAAATAAAGCTAATTTAATAGCTCCCCCTCAGGCTGGGAGTTCCATCTTTCAGCAACTGTTGCCTCCCCGCGTAGATCAGTGCGGGCGTGATAGGTGAGGCCATGTTTGAGATAGGAAACAGGGTTAGGATTTCCTGGTGAATGTATGGAGAAGCTTCCTGTTTCAGTGTCCTGATAATCTGTTGTTGGGCAGATCGGATGCGCTTTGTCCCAAACCTGTGATCTGAGTGAAGAATATTTCTTTGGTTAGAAAAATTCTCCAAGGAGATGGTCAGATACGTTCAGGCCAGGAAGGCCTTTTGTCCCCATCACGATGCCATTCTGCCCCCCAGTGGTTTCCCATCCACATTACATGCAGCACCACAGAGAGCATCAGTTATCCTAGTGCTCTGTTTCCTTGGGGGGGGGGGGGGGTGTAACGGGCAATTATATAAGACCCTTCCACGGAAGCTTTATTGCCCTGTTTATTACTTTTATTTTTCTTTAACTCAAACTGCTGAG